>JASVER010000047.1:7951768-8141548 GCA_030449065.1 Oceanodroma leucorhoa
GGCAGCGGGGCCGGGACTGGGCGGCCGGTGCCATCCCCGCCGCCTTCGCGCCGGACCGGGCTCCGCCGTCTTCCCCTGCTCCTCGCCGGCGGGCGCGTGGGACGGCCCTCGCCGGGGCAGACTGCCTGCCGCAGCGCGGCCGCGCTGGTCTGGGGCGCGGGCCCGCCCACAGCCGCCTCCCCCTCCGCAGCGGGGCCGGGGCCGTGAACCCCCGGAGGAACGCGCCAGGCGCCTCGGTTCCCTGCCCCCGTGAGCCCCCTTGCCGCGGTGGCTTGTCGGCAGCGGACGGGGCTGCGAGGCCGCAGGGCAGGGCCAGGGCTCCTGGGGCGGGGGGATCCGGTTGCCTGCGGATGCGGACGGTGCCTGGGCGGCCCCGGCCTGCTGGGCGGCGGTGCCCGCTGCTCCTCAGGGCCGGGCCAGCGCGGGCGGCCTGCCCGGGGCGGGGGGAGGTCCCCCTGTCCCCCAGGGCAGGCCCAGGCTGCCTGCAGGAGGTGAGCCGAATGAGGGAGGTCATCGCACCCACCTGGAGGCATTTCCCGCATGGTGTAGGCAGAGGATAAAGGCAGTTTATCCATAGTAAGGGGTGAAAACTTACAGAAAGAGTCTAACAGTGCTGATGGTTGGTTGGTTTGTTTGTTTTCCAGAAAGCATCCACTTATTCAACAATGTTGTGATTATTGCAGAACGCCCTTAGCGGATCCAGCTATTCCGGATAATACCATGTTTGTTTTCATCGCAGAATTTCTGAAATCCAAAGCCGACGGTGTACTCATCTGTGGTCATTTTGCTTTGCAAAACGTGTGCTGAAAATGAATTCGCATACTGTTCTGTGTGTCCCTTAGTGTTTTTCTAGCTACCGTTTACAGTTATTAGGAAGACAAAAGTTTAATAAGTTTTGTGATGGTTGCTGGCTGGATGCAGACATGATGGCAGTGAGAGGGATGAGCCCTGGCACAGCCTCTCTTCTGTCAGAGCACATCCTATGAACTGGTGCTAATGGGGCAGCAGATCCCCTGGTACATCATCCTCTAATTAGCACAGTGGTTCATTTTCCTCAGACCACAGCAAAATTACTGTGTTTGGATGATGTGACTATGATATCATAGGGCTGCAGAGTGACTAGTGCTGTTACAGGAAAAAAAAACCCAAGAGTCACTCACCTCTTTTTATGGATACATTAGGGCTACCAGGTCTCAGCTGCACTTGTCACGAATCAGGAGGGGTTTGAAGGAGCAGACAAGAGGCAGATACATAGTGTCGTGTCACTTCCCCTGTCTGACTCCAGCTGGGTAACAGAGGAGAGGGAAAGGAAGGGGCATAGATTAAGAAGGTTCAGTTACTTCATTGTAAAGATGTATTTTGAAAAATACCACTCTGCCACTCCATGAGTGCCCCAGGAGAGATATTTCCTCTGAGTCTTGCTGCCACCTCTCTCTCTCCTTGTGATGTGCACCTGGTGGTACAATCTAGCCCCATAATAATGCTTATACTTTGGGAAATAGGAGGTAAAATGGAAAATTTGCCTGGCAGGGTTCTCAACCTATCATAAAACATTGCAATTTAGAGAAACCACGAGGAGAGGGTGCAATACCTTCGGGAGTGCCCGAGTTCGTGCCTTAGCTGTGGTCTCTCTGAGGAGGGCTGCTGGCAGGGCAGGGCATTCCTTCTGAGAGGGCTGTGAATTTGGCACATTTCACCCCGTCCGGGTGAGGACTTGCTCAGATCAGGCACACTGTAGAGCCGTCTGTGTGGCAAGGGTTTCGGAAAGAGTGAGAGTATGTTTCTCATAATGATGGCATGGACAGGAGTCTTGGGAGATATGTAGCTGGCTGGCTTCTTCCAGAGAAGGCAGTTTTACTGCTGCTGGGACTCCATTACTGAAACGATACCAGGATATAAAGCGTCTCAGTTAATCCTATTTCTTAGTATTTTTCTGTAAATATCAGTATTCAGATTACAAAAAAAAAAAAAAAAAATTGCCCCCATCAGAAATTCTGAGATTTTTATATGCATTTTGAATCCAGATAGAAATAATGGTGTAGTTTTGCAAAATGAAACACATCAAAATGTTTTAATTTGTTGTCACTGTTTCAACTTTTATGGGAGATTTCATTATGTCATATAATTGCATAAATTTCAAGCTGATGACATGAAAATTCAATGTTTCCTCAATTTCCTGTGAAATGAATGAAAACAATTTTCATAGAATACTGTTGTTTTGTTGAATCAGCATTTTCCAAGAGCTATGAAGTATTTTGGAAAATTTTCAGTCAATTCCAATGGAAATCATATAATCAATATTGTAAGACATTTTGGTGACTAGAACTCCATCCAGCAGGGTGACAGAATCTGACATTTAACACATTAAGATCAGGAGAGATCGTTTTTAATAAAGCTTCAATAAAGATTGAAGCCACCATCATTACAACAGACTTCATCTGGGATGTTTCTTCTCCTTCATGTGTGTCCCTGTGAAGAAGGATGTTAATACTATGGGCATCACATAACTTTTGTAAATCCCGTTTTTCTATTTTTCTGGTAGATCTCATTTTCTGAAGTGTCTTGGCAGCATTTCAATTTTTCCTCAGTGATCTTTTAAATATAAACAGCATTACTGTTTTCTCATGCTTGTTAATGTTATGTTCTGATTGTTTTTTGTTTTATTTTGAAGGGTAGTGCTAGGAAGATAATGAAGCTGAAAACAGACTGATAAATAATAGCCACACTCAAGAAAAAAATATCTTGAGGATTTTAGAAATCTGATTAAAACATGTACATGAATAAGTAGATATTACTGTTAAAATGAAATAATTTACTGTTCTAAAAACAGTTCAATAATTGTATGTGTGTGTGCGTGTATATTCCTATTAGAGCGCAGCAGTTAGAGCTAACAGCCCACTACTCGTTCTTTTGAAATTCAAATAATAATCTTTCCTTTATCTAGGTCAATAGAAGGCTGGGCTACCCCAGAAAGTGGGAGAAAACAGGTAAAACAGGATTCGCTAGGGAGCTTAATGCCTGCCCCTGCGGATGGAGGCTGTTTTTGTGGGTCTGTGTCTACACTGGGCTTCCTAGTGCTCCAGTTCAGGGGGGACGTGTTACCCTGAGTGCAGTGCAGCACGAATATGTAATGCCAGTGAAAGCACTGAGGTCTCTAAGTCTAGAAGCTGGCGAGATGCCCCCGAAGGCCTGAAGCTAGCCAGCAGAAAATGCTTCATGCAGGTATATAGGTCCTCTGAATAGGAATATAGGTCCCCCTACGTGCTTACATCTGCCTCCATCCGTGCTGAAAAAGGTGAAGTGATCCATCTTTTTAAGAGACTGACCTTATGCTGTTCTTGCAAGATTTTGACTACCGAACAAGAATTAAATATGGGCAAAAAAAAAAGTTTGTTAAACAGTGTTTTAGAAAAAGCAGAGGATATTCACTCTCCTTATAGTGCCTGCTCTCCTGTGTTGTTAGATTTAAACAAACTGAAAACCCAAGATTTTTACTGTGCTAAGTCTGAAGACAAATAGTACTGTGAGTGCAGTGTTCTCTTGGTTATTTATTTCATGCCTGTTCTGAATTGTGCTGCAGATTTTTGTCTGGAGAGCCCAAAATGACTTTGCATGAGGAACGTGTAGGAAAACTGGAGTTACGCACCTTCTGCAAGGTGTGGGAAGTGGTTTCAATCACAAGCTGTAGATTCAAAATGGAGGAAGAAAGAATTACAGTGTCAAGAGAGTTTTGTCTTAACGGGAAACATATGATGAATTCTGAACGGAGGGGTCACAGCCGAGGTTAGATCACAGACACATTTCCTAGGGATCTTTTCTGGAATAAACATAAATTCCTTGAGTCTTGCAGTCATGAGGAAAAAATAAGCTGTGGTCTTACCTCATGTCAGCTAATGCAGGGTAAAATAGTGAAAAGGCATACTGGCTGTGCTTTTTAAGATTTTGTGAATCTTCCCTAGAGTTTTTATCTTAAGCTGCTAATTCACATGAAAAATTCAACTTCCTTGTCATCACTAGGAAGATGGCATCCTCTCCTGTCTTTTCAGCTGCCATACGCTAGCTATGGCATGCTCTTGGAGTTGAGATTGTGYAAGACTCTGGTTTCCGCAAAGCCATTGCTTTGAAAATAAAAGTATGTAGGCGCCTGGACACGTGTAACAACCGGATTTCAGAGTGAGAGGTGAAGTGCACTATTTAACTGAAATAGAGTATCGTTCAAGATGATAAACTACTTCAGTCAAAATCCAGAAAAACTCAGTTTACATCCCATTTGAAACTAAATGTAGACAAAGGTATCCAGACTTACTTAACCTTGATTCTGTGTGCTGAAATCTTTATTTTGCCAGAAGTACGTGCATCAGTTACAGCTGTGGTGAGGGCAGCGCAGGGGGTGGTTTGCTGGCTGGCCAGCACGGAGCGTAGCGTCTTTCCAGGCGGTGCGACCCGGTTGCTGGAGGGTCCAGCTGGAGCCCGGAGAAGCTGTCAGTGGGAGCAGGAGCAGCTCCTCCTGGCGCAGCTCCTCCTGGCTCATCTCCTGCCAGAGCTGAGAACTTGCTCGTCGGCCGATGCACAACTCTACTCCTGGTCACGTAACAGAAATCTGACAGCAGAACTGCCCTCGAACTGCTCGCTGCCTGTAGGTAGGTCTAGAAACATCGTTTGACTGTTGTTTGTAAAAACATGATCAGCAAATACATCTTGGGACAAAGGGATTGTGTGCATTTGTTGTAAACTGAAACAATCCAGGAGTCAAAAATTGAGCATCGAGCAATCTTACTCTTGCAGCCTATGTTGTGTGCAAGGTGTCTGGCTGGGATTGACTCAGGGAGTCTGAGTCTGGCATCCTGAAGTGTGTTGTTGCTCCACCATCCTCCTCTAAGACATGTTGTTGGATGGCAGTGCTGTCTCACTGGGGCAATATGGATGAGCCATTTCCTCTCAGCCCCGGCATACTGATCTTATACAAGGAGATGGTTTAAGTTACGAAGGTGTATGACCATTTTTTGTAAAATCATCCTGATAGCAAAGTGCAACTTATTAAAAAAAACCACAAATGTGTTCTTTGGGCATCATGTACACAGCAAAAACACTTTATGCTCTAGGAAACGGCATAAAAAATAGTGTTGGGATGTTGCATGTATGTTGCAACCCTCTCAGAATTTTTGCTTCCAAGACAAAATACTTTTTTTCTTCCTAGCTGTGAGACTAAAACCCGACTCTGCAAGTCAGACGGGGTCCCTTCCGTCCCACAGATCATTGTAGTACTAGTAGTTCTGTTTGGCAGATCATTTCCTCAGCCGCTTGTGTGTAACCCTATTGATTTGAACGTCTGCCCCCAGCAACACCTGTGCAAATTCACGGATGGCAGTGGGATTGCACAGATGCCATGGAGGGCATATTCTGGCATACAGGGTATTTATTACTGGTGGTGATGCATGAGATGGAAGGGATCCAGGACTCAGGCTGAGTTTGTGCAGCTGGCAGTTAGAAATTTACTTGCAAACTGAGCTCATTGGGTAGGAAAATCAGTGTGATAATGAATGCAGAGCCCCCAGTGCCATTTTTACCAAATCACTTTTTAGGGCAGGAGAACAATTTAGAAGAGATGTGTCTCTTATTAAAAGTGTCTGAAAATTGTGCTTGAAAAAAAATAAAAGAGAATTCCATAAGAGATTATATTGCAGTCATTTGATAACAGAAATTACAGTTACTAAGCTTGTGTAAATAGAAATGTTTACTTATTTGTACTGAAAACTGGAAATATGTAAATTCAATGTGTGAATTTAACACAAAAAATAATTTTAGCATCATTTTCATTAAATACTCAGTAGCCAGTTACATGAAATTAAAAAGAAAACAATAATTTTTAACAGGTTTTATTTTGATTGATATGAAATCTTCCACAAAATTCAAAACAATTGAAAGTGGCAGAGTTTATTCATTATACTATACATTTATATGGTTGGCCTATAGACATTGAAATCCATAGTGTTTTAGCAGGTCTCTGAGGAAAAAGTGTTGTACCTTGAACCAATTATAGACCATCTCTGGTTAAATTGCAGAGCCAGTTTGCTTAATATGGGTAATTTGATGTTGTAAAGTATTTGTCAGTACCCTAGGGTAGTCTCTTAGGGCACACAGGTTTCACTGTATAATATTTCACACTCATATGTGCGCCAGTTAATCTGCTTAGGTGGAGACTATTTATGACTCATATAGGATTTGTTACATTATGTACTTAATTTATGCAATATGCTTAAAGCTTCTCTTTATCAAGTCTAGAATGATAATCATAGTTATTGCATTGGATTTGCTTATTATTTTTAGGGGAGGAAAAAAGTCTATTTGGTCCAGCAGCCTTCTTAGAATGTGAAAATTTAGCAAGGACATACCAAAAATGCATAACAGAATGGTATAACATTAGACATCACACCAATACACCCATTAGAGATATAAAGCATGTTCATGGTTGAATAGGTGCAAACCCACAGATTTATCATTCACCTTTTCCTCCCTCCTAAAGAACAGTGGAGGGCTGCAGCTGGCCTCACCCTCACTTACAACCAAATAACATTTGAACCTATAAAATGGACATAGGGTGTTTTCTTTGGCTCCGCTGCCTCGAAGGAGGCAGCAACGTGACCTGCAGGAAAGACACTTGTCAAGTCTCATGTCCCACGTGCTCCCCTGATTGGGATCTGCTGACCAGTTGCCCTTTGTATATACCATTATAGAGCAAGTGCAAAGCCACTCTGCAGCATATGCCTGAAAGGTTCTTAATTTACAGGACTCACGCAGTGAGCAGGGTTCTGCAAAATTCTGCAAAAGTTTTGCTAAGAAGGGCCTTGCCCTAAATGCCACCCAGTCCCATGTCATTTCCTAATCACAAAATTTAAGATACTCAGGTGCATGGCCATAACGTGACCTGTCCTATCGGATCAACCAGGAGTCACCCGCCAGGGAACAACTCAGAGGCTTGCTTTAGCCGTGCTTTCTCATCTGTGAGCTGTGAAAGCGTTGCGAGTGATGTGTGGAGGCCAAGCCGATGAGCTCGGTGGTGTGCGTGCTGGCTTCGTGCTAGGTAATCTCCTTCCTAGAGAGCTGTGAAGCTTTATAGCATAGGCAAGAACGACTTGGTGCATGGATTCAATGCATCTGCCAGGTACCCTGGCTGTGTTCCCATCTGAGCTACTTCTGCCCACTTTTGGCGGAGCTCGGCTTGGAAAAGCTGGGGATGCGGGCTTCTTGGGCTGCCCTGACTTCTCCCTCCAGGCAGACTTTTCTTGCTGGCAATCCTGAGCTTGGGCTTGCTCTGGCAAAATCTGAGTGAGAGAAGTGCAACAGCTGTACAGTGGAAATGGAAATTAGAGCTTCATTACTGAACAAAGAAGCAAACCACATTGTATTTCTATTGGTTGTACATATTTAGAGAAAAAATGTTATATGGAGATCTTTATAAAGCTCTTTATGTCCTTGTTTTGTTATGTCCATGTAAATCTTTCTATTACCATTGTTTCAAAAAGAAATAAATTTAACAAATGTTTCATTGCCTATTTTTTTCCAAATGGAAAACAAACAAACAAACCTCCTAGTAATAAATAATATCAGCAGTCACAAGAAATTGTACAGTAGCTAAACAATGAAGGCACATAGAAATGCTGTTTGTTTTATTCCTACACAAAGCCCCGCTGAATTCACAGGAATGAATTAAATATGCTGCATGTGACTGGGACTCTGGGAAAGCAACACTTCAGTTAATACTGGTTTTAGTTTTCCATTTTTATTAATTTCTTGTAAATTTGCATAATAACCTTAAAATAAAAGCCACTACGGAACTGCAAATGTATATGCATATAAAAGTACATTACTAATTCCTATGACTATCACCTTGTATTCTTTTAGTTCCTAAAAGAATATCTAGCAATATTACTAAATATTCACCAAAAATAGGTAACTGCAAAAAAACAGCATACCACTCCCTCTAATAACCTTTGCTTTGTGGTAAAAATGAGAAACATTTACGTATTCCATCCACTATTTCTTATTTATGAATATGCTGGGAGGTTCCAGGTAAATGCAAATCCCTGACTGTACCAGTCATTTAATGATGGTGGAGAACACATTAATTTGGAAAAGATTGTTCACCTTAAACCAAAAGCCCAAACTGTCCATCCTCCCTCCTTCTTCCCTTACGTTGCAAACTGTACACTGTTAGTATTAACACCACTGAGATATTCAATAACATTAGAGGCTTGAAGGTTTCCTGATGCTTTATTACACAATGATGAAAATATCATAACGCCTCTAACTTCATCAAATCAGGCATTTCATTACAGCATCCTGCAAGTATAGAAAACTGATTGTCTTGTGTCAGCATGGCCCGAATCCAGTTCTTGCATACAAGACATGGTTGCTAATGATCTTTGTAAGTCAGCTGAGACTCGATCTTATTTTTTCAGTTTTGCCGCACTAGGAATTGTAAATCAGAGTGGCAAATAGAAAGAGTTTATTACAGCTTATCATATAGTTTGTTTGACAAAATGGTCAATCAATAATAAACCAGAAATTAATAATTAATTGTATGTGCAATTTGCACAGAAGTTGACATCTCATGACAAGTCGAAGTCTGACCTATTTGTCTGTGTACCTAGAGGAATATCTGCTCTGCCAGTTGTGTATGGAGGAAATAATTTTTTAAGCACAGACTTGCCCCAAATCCTTAGTGCATACCCAAAGCCTTCATTCAGTTACAAACTTCGGCCAGTATATTCCTCACCTTGCAGGGTAAATTCACTATAAAGAATTATCTCTCTCATGAATAAGATTAACAGAGGTCTGATCAACCCCTTCCGCATACCTTTGCATCTCCTTTCTTCTTCACTTCCCAAACTGCATGAGAAGAAAGGGGGCAGCTGACCAGCTACACACAAATTCAGAGTGCCCTTCATTTGGCAATTTAGACATAAACGAACCAAAGCAGGAAAGGAAGGTCTGAGCCAGTGCTGATTTATCGAAGGCTACACAATGAGCCTGGCAGAACAGGAACAGCCCTGAAATCCTCCCCGTTGCAGTCCCATGGACTCTTCACCACAGAGTCTTAAAACTAAATGAATAAGTACACTGAGAAGTCACGTTTGAAAGACAGCTTGTACAATGCAATTGCTCCCATTTTGGGCCAGGGTAAAGATCAGAATTGGAGCCCAACCCAAGGAGTGAGATACATGAAATGGAAGCATGCTTTTTTTTTTACATGTGAACAATTTTCTCTTGAAAAAGAAAATTATTTGAGAGAACCATCTACTTCTATTCTCAAGCAGAAAAAAAAATATATTGTCATGTTGTTGCATTTCTGTGTTATTCTGGTAATGTATTTTAGTGACTGTATGCATTTCTGATTATTCAGAATTGCTTTGCAGAGAGATTGAATTTACATTTTATGTAGACACCAGTCTTACCCAGAAAAGATCTTTTTCATTTCATTGCTTGTTTGAAAATCCATTATTTGGTGTTCATCGTATGCGGGTTTTCATTTCCAGCAAGATTACTGTGGCAGAAGCAATATAGACAAACTCAATGGCTTCACTAAGTATGAGTTTTCTTGTAATATAGAAAAAGCCTTTCTAGCTTCCCCAAGCACTGAACTTGGAAAATGTGGGCCCAATTCTGGAAAGTATGGTTTGTTTTCAGAGAGCAATTTAGCAACCTCACTTCCCACTTGGAATCTGCCTCTCTCCTACCTGGAACCCTCCTGGCTTTCAGAATGGCTAATATTGGTTCCCTTGAGAAAACAAAATAATTTTGTATTTAAATCTAGGATTCTGAATCAACTGGAAGTTCTGGTCCTGCAGCTCTTAGTATAATCTCAGTGATGAGAGCTGCTTTGCCAGCATTGATCCTCACCAGGTTCTTCAACTAATACTCAAGAGTTAAAGTTGTTTCAAATACAAAATTTTCTTCCTGTAAGGAAGTTTAGCATTAGTCAGTTCCAGTGGTCATGAAGGAAAACCAGTCCTGATTATACTGTCAAGCCATCTAGTCCAAGTCAGGTAAAGTCGCTGTTTCACTATCTCTCTAGGGAGCCCAAAATATTTATCTATGACCTGGTGCCTCTGTCTGGTTCAGACTTTGGGTAATACCTACCACAGTGATGCTTTGGTCCAGGTCAGGGGTCCTCTGTTGTTCCCAGAGAGCAAATACTTGTAGTCACTGTGAATTTTGAAAGAGTACCTGGACAAAACTGGAACTGCTGGTTGAAATGCTGCTCATGAAGAATATTATGAAAGCTTCTGATTTAGAAATGTCAGCGTGAGAGCATAGATATTTCAGTTTGAACACAAGTGATATAACTTTCTGTCAACTGTTCTATTTGAAACAGACCTTTAAATTAAATCAACAAGAAATGTGAATTTTAAGTTTTTCAGGTTTTCTTTATTGAGATTTTCTCATTTGTAACAGTAATTTCTCACTGCTGTTGAAAACAATATTTTTCCAGTAACATTATGATTTTGACAAAATCACGTATTTCTGGATTTTGCTTTGCGAAGAAAATGTCAATCATTCGTATTACACAACAATATTAGTTGGTGACCGATTGTACAACACTCTGGCTCATTTTGGAGACCCCACTATTAGGATATTAATGGTGAACTAAGAAGGAAAGAGAGGAGAATCAGGAGCTGATGCAAATGGCAAAGATAGTGAGGAGAAAAGGTGCAACATGGAAAGAGGGAGGGAAATGCAGAGGTCAAAATGTGCAGAACTAGGAGTTAATTGTGATATTCCACTGAAAAATACTGAATTTTTGTAACAAGGCCCTGAGCCGATAAATCACCTTGATAACATTTACTGTATATAGCTTGTTGTTTCTGATCATTGTGCCAAGCTTCCCGTTAGCATCGGCAAGATGACTGATGTAGACTTCAGGGAATATGAGAAGCACAGAGATAGCTGGGCCATACGCTGTAATTCCCAGGGGAATGCAGTCCTCTCTTCATATTGGGTTTGGCACTTACAGGCTGGAAACCGGAGGGGGAAAAAAACCTGAAGCACAGCAATAGAGGTTAACCTGCCATTAACTGGTCCCGTCTGACCTCTACTCTTAATACAAAAGGTTTCTTAACTGTAATGAAGAAAAAACCCACAGAGGGTCTGAGCCATACTTACTCGCCTCTTTTGGAAGGCAGAGGCATAAAGCAGTGTTTCACAGCATTTCACTGCAATGTTGTCTTCAGGCTTAACCTGGTAGTGAAACGCTTAAGCAAATAGTTACAAGAAAATGAGTTCTTAGGGCAGCTCCAATGTCACCCACATGTGCAAGATAAGGTTAGCAACTGCTCTCCTTTTTAAGAGAAGACATTCTACAGCTCAAATATGAAGTTAAAATGTGAATGCTTCAGCACGGGCCATAAGTACTTATATTTACACAAAGATAAGGTACTATTTTGAAATACATGTCTTCCTAATGGCTTCTTTCCTTTTTTTTTTTTTTTCCCCTACTTTTCCCCCCCAAAATGATCCCTTTTATTCTTCCAGTCCTTCTGCTTTTCCTGGTTGTGGGCGCTTGCTGACAAGGAATGAAATCTATCGCGCTCTCTTTCCAGAAATGCCTCCCGCTTCTCTCTACCCTTGACAACAACAGCGCAGAAGAGTGCAGCCTTAAAACAAAATTTTCTACAGTGTGTCATGTTGCTGCTGAAATTTAATGATATTCAGGGCTAGGAGAAAAGAGCAGCTGCCCTCCAGGTGGTGTTCCATAAATGCTCCCCAGAACCCAGCAGGAAGCTGTATAAGTTCAATTCAGTGAAGAAAATTCAATCATTTGCCCCTTTGTAAATGGAGCATAAGCAAAAAAAAAAAAAAAAAAAAAAAAATTCTTTGAAGGATCCTAACACAACAACTACATATACCTAAAAACTCACTTTTTTTTGCTGGCGTCACTTATATTTCAGATAAGCTTAATAGGATCTTACCAGCAGCAGTTTCACTTTAGAGCACTGTGGAAAAGGTATAAGAAATTCCCATAAATATCCAGTATTTGTTTCATGCAGAACTCAACAATTAGTGGTAACTAAAATGCTATAGGTTAAGAAGTTGTCTTTGTAATGCCTTTTTATAAACATTAAACAGCTTTTCCAAGGAATTAATTTTTTGTGACAAACCTAATTAGTGTAGCATTATTTGATTAAGTATGGACACTGTTGTGGATTTTCAGTTCAGGTTATTATTATTTTGTTATAGACTCTACCTACAAATTAGAAGTACAGTAGTAAATCTTTTGAGCCACAGCTCCTTTTAATACTAAGTATTGTGTTAGTGCCTAGGATTCACAATTATCCTTCACAGCCACCATCACAATCTATGACTGGCTTTATTAATACATCATTATTCAAAATGATATGCAACCATCTTGTTACGGTAGTCTGCCTGGACTATTTACTAGATATAAGTGAATGACAGTATTTTTACCTTAAAATATTTTAGCAGGTTTGAACTTCACCTTGTAAACAACATGAAAGTGAATGTTTTTCCTCTAATTTGCTGAACATTTGGCCTGATCTGCTTTTTATCTTAAACAGGTATGAAATATATTAGAAAGTGATAAAAGACATTCTTTGCCCTCATGCAACTAAATAAGTAAAAAAATAAACAGCTTTGATTTGAAGATAGGAATTTGGCAAATGATTAATACATTATCTCTTGTGACGCTTTGAGGGGGAAAATTGCAGAGCTGAAATTCTGTGTACTGGAAACCTGAATTTCACAGTGCATTTTCTGTTAGTAATGTTTTAGAAAGGCTTTCAAATTCACCAAATGTATCTGTGGAGAGGAAGCAGCTGGATTAACCTGATATCAAATTAATGATCCACTTTCAAAGAGTGCTTTTAGGAAGGAAGAAGGCCTTGGTTTCATATCATGAAAGACCATTCAAGGTCTCAAAACCCAGTTTTGGTATTTTTTGAGTGGCACTGCATTAAGATGGCAAACCACAAAACCTGTAGTCCAGTTCTTGAAACTGTGTTTTCTTTATGGACTATTACGCTGTCAAAACTCTACTTTTATAAGGTGCCCAAGTATGAATTTATACAACAATAAAATTTCTAAAGAAGCCATAAATGTCTAAGGGATAAGTAATGATTGTTATCACAAAAGTATGCATACCAGAGTGTGTGTTTAACCAATACGCTCACTTTCCTTTACCAAATCAATAGTCATATATTTTCACAGCCCTTTTTTTCACACTGCGCTATTTTGCAATAACATTAACTCTGCTAGCCAAAGGACCAGGTGCCAAATTCAGCCTATCACAGGGTATGTGCAGACTTCCAGATCGCCTGCTGAGCTGCGGTTCCCACTCAGGCCCAGGGTCCCCCACCGTGCCCAGAGAGAGCAACCAGCAACCCCAGCAAAGTGGGAGGATGGAATGGCTGGTTCAGACTGAGCTTCCCGTTACCGCCATCTCAAGCCAAGTGCCTTAGTAATTCACGTCCCCACTCAGATTGAGTCACAAAGATGGTACAAGGTGATAGCACTGCATGCTCTGACTTATTTGTGTAGGCTGGAGCACGCATGTGCGGAGGAGTCGCATAGCCCCCGCCTGCACAGCAATAGGGATGCTGTGGTAAAGAGATGTCAGACACAGGGATGTTTCATTAGCTCTCTTGCAATCATGCTCACCTGGGGTGGTAACAACTTTACTCCATTTGATGGAGAGGGAGTTTCAACCCTTACTCTGAATTTCCTTACCTTTTTTCCCCCAGTTTATTTCCTATTCGTGTGTTGAGTATATATGAGCATACGCTATTTCTGGTTGGTGGGTTTTTTTTTAGGAATTCTCTTTTGCAAAGCACACAGAAAACTGCCAACTAGTGGGAATGCTATCCAGCCTAAAATTGCTTCTGTAGCTGCTGGACCATAGGGTTTCCTTTACCTCTGATGCTGGGAAAACAGTCCTATTTCTTAAAAGAATATTTCTGAAGCTGTCATAGAAATCACAGGTTTTCTAAATTAAATGGAAAATATTTCTCCAATTAGCTGAGAACACTAAGAACAACTGTTTGAGCATTAAAGCTATGAACTGATAACTTTGATACAAAATTCATGATCATTGGACCAAATACTCTTCTCTTACAAATTGTTTTCTTAGAAGATGAACAAGGAGAAAGAACAAATATTTGATAGGATCTGTACCACTTTGCTTATCAAATTGAGAAGCCATCATAACCCCCACTGAAAAAAATGCTGCAGTTCATTATCCAGTTCCCTAAATTTTCCATCTTTATTGCATAAAAACAGATACACATTTGTAGAGATATCTCCAGTTTGAGCCTTCCCCTAGTAGGAAGAGGAAGGAGACAGAACTGTTTAATATAATAAATAATGTAGTCTGAATACAAAGACGTGAGCTGTGGCTCTGTTTGTGTAGCTGTATTAATTTCTGTAAAACAATTCCTAATTTAAACCATTTTTTCAGGAAAATAAAATGCTTTGAGTGTTTTGAGTTTTTTTCTGTGTTATCTAGGAAAGCATATGCTCAAAATAAAGATAGACCCTGCTAGAGGTATAGGAAAGTAACTGTCTTTTCAAAAGCTTTTTAAAACTCTGAAAGCTCAGCATGAAAAGTAGAATTGGTCAAGCAATATTATTTTCTGAACCAAAAATTGGATAAATGTTAGCTTTTGAGAAATTTGTGATTCAGCCAGGAAGCATTCCCCTTATCTGCAATTTTTCAGCATTTGCTAACTTTTTTTGCTTATATGGCATTCCTGACTGAATTGCACACCGTTCAGACTCTCCAGGATAGTCGAGTCATCATTGTTTGTACTCCTTGACTGCATGACTAAAGCTGCAGTTGGACATTTGTGGCTAAAATACACAGATTTTTATTTTTTTTTTTTAGTGAAGCAACTTTGCATTTTTTAATAGACTTTAATAGAAAGTGCTTCGTTTCCCATTTTTTTTCCCCTCCCACGAAAATCATTCATTCTGCTACTCCCAGCACCAGTGCAGGGTATGGAGACAGTGTGTGAAAACTAAGGGACTATTTATATCAACACCTCTACACGCAGCTCTTTAAACCAGTGTGCAGAGCTAAGTATGCCTCTTTCTTTTGACCTTATGCACCGTGGGCTGGCTCGCTCAGCCTTATCTGCAATCAGAGTGCCTGACCCTCCACATCCTGATGGGTCACAGGTATTTCCTTCCACATGGGACCTGAAGGGTACTTCTAATTCTAGCAGCTAAATCACATTTTTTTCCCCGGTGGATTTCAACAATGAAGTTGTGTTGATATAGCTTTTTTTTCCCCCCCAAATCAGTCTACTCTTTTTTTTTYCCCCCCTCAATTACTGTTGCTATTTGACAGTCTAAAAAGAATTATTAAGCTTATCCTATTTTCTTAGTTTTTACTGCAAATGCTTTCCTGTTTTGCTTACTATTTATTAAAAGGTTACATGAAGCCAAATATATTTTACACTAAATAATAGTTGTGAATAATTGGTATGTTAAAAAACATGTCACCTGAAATACTCACAAAATTCCAAGCAAAGAAATGTCATATTATTTGTCTGAAGCAATCCAATTTTAATGTAACTTGTCTGAATTCCTCTGTTGATTTTAGAAATGTCTCTCATACCTGGCTACATTTGCTGGTATTCTCTTCCTGAAGGTCAGGTCGATCAGACTACAGATCCCCCACTTTTTGTATTCCAGTGTCAAGACAAATCATAAACAGAGAAAAATCTCATTGCATTTGGGAAGTGAACATTGCAGGAGATCTGTTTGCCTTTTGCACTCATTATATAATCCATTGCATCTTTTGTTGTGCCTGGCAAATCAAAATGCCATTAAATGACCTTTTAATATCTCCTTTTTTCCCATTTTTCTTAAATTGAACTTACTGAGCAGGGTGCAGATAGTAGGCTGAGAGGGCAGTAGTAGCTAGTCCCTGTGAAATCAGTGGCAAAGACTGATTTACACAAACAGGAGCTCAGGCAGGAACAGGAGAAGAGAAAACATGAGCATGGTAGCTACCATCTCCTGAGATCTCCACGGATGCGTGCTGCTCTCGTGGGATCTTACTGCAATCCACACAATGACTAAGGGCTTCTTGGTCTGAAATCTGAGCAAATGTTGAACGCCCTATTCCTCCACCGCCTGCCGTAGGTGTTGTTACTACTCTGCCGGAGACTGTGATAATGAAGGGTTCGTCCCAGACACTGTCCAGGCTGCCAGACCTTGGCTTTCTGCACAGTCAGTGGAGAGATAATGCGGCCCTGCCCCTTACAGTAGATGTTCTGACTAATTTAGAAGAACAGACAAAGACACACAAATCCAGAGATTCAAATATGTCCCTTCCTTTTAATAACAGTGGTTTGGTTTGAATTTTTGTACCTTTTCTGTGGCACCAAATCTCTAAGCATAGAGAATAATTACACTCCTGAGCCTCTCTTGCAAGGAGGATAACACCCAGTTACATGCTGTGCAGCTCATTTCCAACATTAATGTAGAAACAGAGCGGATAGGCTCATTTTCACTTGTGAGCTACAAGGCAAGTACCAAGGAGTTCCAGGTTTTCAGGTGTGAAAAAATGTTTTGTTTTTTGAAATATGACACGATGACTTAATATGTAAACAAAACAAATCTTCAATACTGAATTTTCCTATTAAAAACATCAGTTAACAGTTCAAGTGTCTTCTCTCTGATTTTAAAAAGAGTTTCTGAAGCCAATACGACATATATTTTTGATAGATAGATAGATAGATRGATAGAAAACTATGGATTTACAAATAGAGATTTTGTACATATATCTAAGTATCTACTTAGTAAAGGCATTTATATCCAAATCTAGTATTTTTCTAAATGTCAGCTGAGAGGAATTTTTTTTACATGTAAGTCATAAATTCCTGAAATTAGGGGTTCATAATACGGAATTGTTTAGAAACCTTTATTTATAGCAGCACTAGCAGATGCTGCAATAATGAACACTAGCCTGTAGGCTGTTCTCATTCTGGTATTCCAATCATTCATACCAATTTTTATTATGAGCCCTCTAATGCAATGTAATGTACAGTGTCTCTGCCACACAATCGACACACACATTTTTCATGTGTGTATATCTTTTCTTGTGAGTAGAGCTCTGCAATTGAAAGCATTTTATCAGCTCTGGAGTAAAAGACATCACGGGTGGGAGGGAAGGGATTTAGGTACACAGCTCTTGTTGATAATGAGAACTTCACTGTTACTAAATGTTTACTAAAGATAAGAACAAAATATATTTGTGGCATGAACTTGAGATAATATTTTACCTGCTCTTTGAGCAGGTAAGCAAAACAAACACTTCTCTCTATCATTTTCAGTAGTGAACTCAGCAATAATTTGCAGAGAGACAGAAAGAAAAGAAAAGAAAAAAAAAGAGCAACCTTGACTCTGTTTATACGATGCTAAATGGTGCTATTTAGACAGGGGCTAAAACAGGGGCAGGGCAGAGCCATACTTCCTCTGGGAATATTTGGAAAAAAGACTGCGCAAAGTGCCTGTGATGACAGAGATTGCTCCTTTGTGTGTTCTTGACATGCTTTGGGATGGGTGGGGAAGGAGTCTCACTACTCCCTTTTTCTTGCCCATCCTCCTTCTGAGTGTGTTTCCTTGGAGCTGCCAAACCCTGACTCCTCCCTTTGCCCAGTTGGGCTCTCAGGTCCTTTCTTGATTCTGTGCATCCATGACAAACATACACCATCAACATACAAGCATTATTTAGCCGCCTAATTCTGACACTACCTGAGACAGTCAGTCCTTTAACAAATACTGCAGTCTCCAGTCACTGTGTGTTTCCAGGGAATGCCCTGACAGCTGTAAAGCCCCCGTGTCCCAAGTACCCTCGTAGGTGGGTAAATATTGGTCATGAGATCTTTTTTCCCCTGGAGGCAGAAGGGCTAATTTATCATTGCCCTAACACCATCTATGCTGGCACAGAGTACTCATAAACCAGGCCTGGGGGCACCCCAGATTGCTCTGAAGCCAGCTTGCTGCTTGAGCTGCTCACAGCCTGCCCCAGCTAGTCAGGGACCACACTGCTGGGGTGCCCATGAATACCGGGGCGGGGGGATGACTCTTCTTTTGTGCCATGCCAGCATCTGAATTAGAGATAACTGTGATCTGCAAAGCCTAGCTTCTAAATTTAGTTCAGTCCTTACAGTGGCCCTCTGGAAAAGTGGTAAAACCACCAGTGATGAACTTCGCTTTAAGTCTCTGGGGAGCCTTACCTCCCCATTAGCGGTAGAGGGTCTTCATCTGCATCCGGCTGAGATGGCTGCCAGGGCCTCGCGCTGGGCAGGCTTGTTTACTCAAGCATTTACCTGATTACTCACATGACAGTGATAAGGAGCGTATTTGTTGGCAAACAGGTGTAACTCATCAATAATGGTAGCAGGAGGTCATTTGATGACATACTTGGACACACTGTGTGTTTGCTTAGTTTTAAAAGTACTCGTCTGTCAGGGGAAGGGCAGCTAAAGATGCACGCCGCATCAATCAGAGGGAAGCCACTTCAGCACATCTCAAAATCCGACGGATGCTTTTCAGCACTCGCMCTGGCCATCACAGTTAGTCACCTTCCCAATTACCAGCTATGTCGACCGATTCGGTCTGGAAATGGGCTTTGCTCCGCTGCCCGGAGGTTAGCGCAGGTGTGGCTCCTTGCCCAGGGCAGGGGGCGGGGGGACACCCAGGTGCTGCCAGCGCCGTGCGCCCCTGGGCTGTGCGCTGCAGCCGCCTGCGGGCACCGTGGGCTGCACCCGGGGCCGGCAGAGCCCGGAGATGATGGGGTGAACGCCATGGCCCTTCGGAGGTGTCCAACGCCTCGGAGCTGGGCTGGGTTCAAACCTGTGTTTTCTCGGACTCATTTCTGTGGGCAGATAGGTTAGACTGTTTCTCTACAGCATATGAAAACAAGAAATTTGTTACAGATGGTGATGTCCCATCAGCTATTCCAGAATTGTGTCTCTATAATGGCATCAGTTGGATCTATGATGAAAACAAGCTCTCTAGACCTTTGCACCCTTTCCAGATAAGTTGTATTTGGTCTGCTTCCAAAATGCTAGTGTAATTGTGATGGAGGAGGCAACTCTTACTCCTCAGGGCTGATAGAAGGTAACAGATTTTTCCTTGCCGTAGGATAAAATCCCACTTATTTTCATTCTACAGCCAAAAAGCGTTCTGGCTTTGCCCATGTATGACATTTTTCTCATCATATATACTGACAGTCGAGTCCCACCCTGATTCTGTAGGCAGCTGCATATTTAGGATGCTCTTTCTGTTAAATGCCATTGCACACCCCCTCTTCCACATCAGGTTTATGCAAAACCTATATGATCCTCAAATATCCTTTGGAGACCAAGCCCAGTGCTGGCATTTGCAGAAATAAAGAGGCTATCACAATGGTAATATTTGTTTTAATCTTGCCTTTCTATATAATAAGCGACTGAGCCCTTCAGACTGAATACTAGAGTTTCTTCTTGTTTTGTTTTTGTCAATGCATTATTCTCCTTCTGTATGAATATGTATTATTGTAGGGTTGTGATGAGGATAATGAGATACTAGCACTGATTTATTTAAAACATATACATGTGTGTGTGTTTGTACCTGCATGTATGTAAAGGAAGGCCATGGAAACATTTTTATATTGGTGCTGTTTAAAAACAACAATGCAAAAATAATCAAGCAAAAAGCATCAAGCAAAAATAATCAAGCAATTGAAAATGGCATCTGCGTGCAAGACGAGAGAAAAAAAAAGCACCAAGTTACATTTTTGGTCAGTATCTATTTTTAGCATTTCCCACTACAGTTTGTTATGTCAGTTGTTCTACAGTGCGGACAGAAAGAAATTATCTTACTCTGTGATTATCTTGGAAGGATGGATGTGCCTAAAATTCAAGGATGGCGAGTCTGTAACAAGATACAGTCATGTTTAGTATTTGATTTTAAAGATCTCATTTTAGTATTTCTTCCTCCCCAAATTCCTCTCTCTGTTTCTCCTCTCCCCCCTCCAGTTCTAGAGAAATGTAGCCCTACTATACCTAAGTATATTAAATCTGCATAGAAGAAGGAGTATTTTGCAGAGTTTGAGACATTTTTCAGTAGAGGTAAATTGAAATAGGTTATAATTAAAATGTGCAATAACTGAACCTTGAAGGAAATACTTAACTGTTTGTGCCACCTTCCCTAAAAGGAAGATACCTTTTTGCTTAAATAATTCTTTTTTAAAATTCACTTTTTGAAAGTAGCTGTTAAGATTCCTAMCAAAGTTAAAATTGATGCAAAAAAGT
The DNA here is from genome assembly GCA_030449065.1 of Oceanodroma leucorhoa. Classification (NCBI taxonomy): domain Eukaryota; kingdom Metazoa; phylum Chordata; class Aves; order Procellariiformes; genus Oceanodroma; species Oceanodroma leucorhoa. The sequence goes on from JASVER010000047.1 coordinate 7,972,090, forward strand.
TTTGACTGATTTTCATTTGTGTCTTTCAAGCTTTTAACTGTGTATTTAAGAAGCCCTCTTCAGGGCATGCAATTATATAAACATGCATACATATATACATACAGAGAGAGAGGAAGAAAGAGGGAGAGGAAGAGAGCATCAGTAACTGATCCCATTCAGATTTGTCAAGAAAATTATATCCTTTTCTTATTCATGAAGTCCATAAATGTGTGCAGAATAATTAACAGAGCTGCAGTAAGCAATTCGCCGTTGATTCCCAATGTGGTAAGCCAGCATCTCTTTTTCCCCAGTAGGGAAGGGTCACAAACTCGCTGCCATTCGTTCGCTCACTTAGTCGTGGGAGGGAAACCCAGCCTCCGAACTGCCAGCGCTGAGATATATTTTTGACACAGTTGTTCTAGCTGAGTGAGACCAGCAGCCAAGAAAAGGAAAAGGCTGCAAGCCCGGAACAAAATTAGTGTATTTAAGTGTTTAATCTTTTCTTCTTGTGGATATTGTCATCAAATTTTATAAGCTCTTCCTCAGMTTGTGACCTTGAAGGGATTCCCCTCATTCATCTTCTGTTTTGGAAAACAATTAAAAAAAAAAATTTGATGGACTAATTTGCCTGGTGTTTACATTATTTTTTCCTCACAATCCTACTGATTACCTGAATTTAAATGACTGGTACTATACTTTTAATGTGAAAGCAGATAGTGCATCCGTTAAGTACAACAATTAGCATACTTCTGACAACCGCTTGCCTCTTCCTTGCTCAGTCCTTACATATGCATGTTTGTGCACCTTACAGCAACAGAAGGTTTGTCAGAAAGAGTCGTGATGAAGCCAGGAAGTTACAAGCAATGACGAAAACTTGAGGGGAAAAAAGATGAACAGGAAGCCACAAACAACAAAAACCCCAAAAAGGATCGTGATGTAGATATGCATGGATATTGTAATTTGAACCACACCAAATAAACTGCTGGGATTTGTTGTAATTTTCTTATCCGGTTGCTTGGAGGAAGTTTACAGAATAAAATCAGCAGCTTTCATATCACACTTCTCTGAAGTGCAGTTCAAATTCTCTTAAATTCTCTCGTCTTGAGCTGTAATCAGAAAATGAACCGGGATGATGCATACAGCCTGGTTGTTAACTGCACAGTCAATACAAAATTCTTTTTAATAAAGGGAGGTGCTGTAATTGCCTCCAGCCCTAAACAAACCTCAGGGATACTATTTTCAAGTTCATTCAGGTTCATGAAACTCAACAGTACCACAGCTAAGGAGAAAACCTTATCACTCAGCAAATGTCTTGCACAGACCCAAAGCATTTGCTCTGAAGAGTCAGTTGTGATATCTCAGTCAGTTGTGAATGAAGTGTGTCTTATCATTTTCTTTGTTTAGCAAATATAATGGCTGGAATAGACTGCTTTATTTACAATGTGCAGGGATTAAATTTTTTTCCTCTTGAGACCTAATTTAAAGGTCTGTTTTTCCCTCAGTTCTCCATTTACTCATGTTTTGAACAGCAAATTGAAGAACCATTATGTTAACGCATGAAATTCCTAATCTTGAATTAAAATCTTCTCTCACCATCACTGCTTTGCTCACATAGTAACCAAGGGGAGACTAAAGAGTGGGAATGAATTCAGGATCTCTGTCCTGCTGTTGTTGGAATGGAAAACACCGCAGAGGTAATTCGCTTGGTCCCACCTTGCTAATGCAAGGCACTCTAGCAGCTGATCACTCTCCGAGGAGACTGTTTACTTGCCCTTGGATAGCATAGATATGAGATAAAAACAAGAGAAAACACAAGTTACAATTGTAATTCCCTTGACTCCTTCACCCACAGAAGACATTATTTGTTGGCTGGAACTTATTTTCATTAATGGCTTTTGTGTTTGAGGAAGATGCCATCTTGACAGGTTTGGTGACTGACATCTTTCCAGAAGAGATACAGTGCTGATCACCAGGATGCACGTTTCCTCCCTTTCTGGCTCATGCATCAACTATGCTCTGCAAAGGCTCTCTAAGGAGTCATTTAGTCTCTGTTCTGGTTAAAGGTAAAATTCACTGTTGTAGAAAGAGGGCACATGCACCAAGACCAGAATTAAATGATACTTAAATATCTAGTCTTCTGTGAGGGATAAATTTCACCTTTGGTCCTTATATTCCGTTTAGGCAACCAACAGGGATGACATATTGCACCACTGCTAGTTTTTTTCAGATGTAGTTTTAAACCCAGAAACTGAGTTCCAAATTTCTTTTGCAGCTACTACATTGATCAGTACAGAAATTTGTCATGGAAAGAAGGATGAAACAAACTTGGAAGACTAAATTGAAATTATCTATTTACAAAACACTGGTCTAACTCTGCAGAAAAACACTGTGATTTGCAAAGGCTCAAGCCAGTTCATTTCTTCTTTCTCAGTGGAACAGAAATATGTCTCAGTTTATAATGAAAGAAATTGAACTTTTCAGTTGAGAATATTCCTAGTATTGATGGGGAAGATTCTCTTTTCTTGCAGGTATTTGTTCAGAAATCCTTAGGAAACAGCAAAAAGAGTCAACTACAATACAATCTGCAATCATCAGCATGACTTATAGCAGCTCTGAGTCTACATTAAAAATGTTTCTGCAAGAAAAGCTGTTAAATCCTGATTGATATTGGCCCTTTTCTCTCCATACCTTATTCCTGTAACATTTTTGGGAATGTTTTAGGTAGAAAAGCATTTTCTCAAGAAAGAGGTAAACTTTTATGGCTGTGCTTAAGTAGAAAAGATATGATGGGGAGCAACATAGCAAGATTATACTTTGTAGCATGATAACATCTTTCATCTGATGACTTTAAAGTGGCAGTCTAATAGTTAATCTCTACATTGCTCTTTTGAGACAGGTTGTATTTATTAAAACCACCTCGCCCACTACTAGAATCCAGGACAGGTAACTTCAGCTGTAGAACAGAACACAGAAACAAAACCCAGTATTTTAAAGTAATGAAAAAAATGGATGACATAAAATTGAAACTTCAGGAGGAATTTATAGAAGGAGAATATAATTACATGAATCGGAAACTGGCTGAAACACTGGCTTTAATACCAACTCTTGTGAAATGTCATGAAATATTTAATAACAAGTTGCTAGCCCAAGGGAAGCTATCCCAGGACAAATGCCTAGTCTTATGTTTCTGTCCTGTTTGCAGCTGGGATAGAGTTAATTTTCTTCCTAGTGGCTGGTATAGTACTATGGTTTGATTTAGGGTGAGAATAATGTTGATAACACACTGATGGTTTAGTTGTTGCTGAGCGGTGCTTACACTAAGTCAAGGACTTTTCAGCTTCTCATACTGCCCTGCCAGCGAGGAGGCTGGAGGTGCACAAGAAGCTGGGAGAGGACACAGCCAGAACAGCTGACCCAAACTGGCCAAAGGGATATTCCATGCCATATGACGTCATGCTGAACGAAAAACTGGGGGGAGTTGTCTGGGGGGGGTGAGGCTGCTACTCAGGAACTGGCTGGGCATCGGTCAGCAGGTGGTGAGCAATTGCATTGTGCATCACTTGTTTTGTATATTCTTTTATCATTATTATTATTTCCCTTCCTTTTCTGTCCTATTAAATTGTCTTTATCTCAACCCATGAGTTTTACCTTTTTTTCCGATTCTCTACCCCATCCAACTGGGGGGGAGTGAGCGAGCAGCTGTGTCCTGTTTAGCTGCCTGCCAGGTTAAACCACGACAGTTTCATTTAAAAAAAAAGTAAAAATATAAAGACAGAAAAGAGACTTTGATTAAAGCTATAAAATATATTTAGCACATTTGAATACGATATTGGGAAGTCATTCCTGCTGTCTCTGAACTTGTCTATGCAAGGAAATGGACTGGGATAACTTTAGTGGAATGAGTCAGCAGTGGTTACTGTGGAATACCTCCTTTCATAGACAATGTATTTTAGAGTAGAAATTATTTTACTCCAAAATAATTGTCACATTCACAACATTCATCAAGTGATAAAGAAATATATATAAAAAAAAGAGCCTGTAATCCAAAACAGATTGTCCACAGATGAAATTACAACAAACTATTCCAAATAGATATTGTAACATGAAGTATTGTGCCACAGTTATTCTGGCCAGTGTCATCATTGGAAAGAAGTCCCCAAAATATGCTGTAGAACAGGCAATGCAGATGCTGCAGCCAATGTAGCTGCATAAATTATATTGTCTCTCAGGATTTAACTAAATGTTCACATTATCTTCGGTTCTCAGAGGTTGTATGCCAGAAAACCTGTTTTAGTATTATCTGTTCTAATACAAGATATTACATCTATATACAAACCTTTTATTGCCACCGGTCTTAAACCGTTACAACTACAGCAAATTACTACTGAAGGGTTAAATATAGAAAGACTTAACTTACCACAAAAATTGTCATATGCTTGACAGTCCTTCAGTGTATGCTGTAATCCAGAAAAACGATTCATTGTAAGAGCAATAATTCCTAGTCTGCAAATCTTTTTCTTAAAAAGTTAGTGATGACTGAAGTAAATAAAAAGAAATGAGGTTCATAAATATCTTAACTCCACTATTTAGGTGCAAAATAATTTTTTCATGTCTTAGACAAAGATCTCACTTTCTAAAAGTGTAACTCCAAGGTAACTAATTGAAATCAATCTTAATTGATTTTTTTTTTTTTTTTTTTTTATGGAGCCTCTCACCTGGTGCCTGTGAGCAGTTTTAGATATGTACATACCTTAAAAAAATCTACTGCAAAATCATGCCTCTCCAGTGAAGGAAGCCACCCCTTGTGTGCAGCTCAGACTGTCCTACATGCAAGAGTAGAAAGTGGCAGAAGCTTGTGTGAGCACTGAGTGTGCATTGACTGCGGAGTGATAAATGTACATGTAGCGGTCAGCATTCAAATAAGTCACTTAGCTTCATATACCCTACTTTAATCTTCTTCCTGCTGCTATTAAGACACAAATTCTCTGCCATCCTATTTTTAATAGCGAGTCATGATCCCTTATTTTGCTTACCCTGACAGTCACTTTAGATGCTTCAGATGTGTGCTGTACCAGAATGCTATTGCTTTACTTGGGCATTATAGAAAACTGCCGTTAGCATTTTCACTTTTGGAAAAAAGGCTCTGAAGTCTTCAACAGCCACAAGAAACCAGGATCTCGGTTTTATGTCTCATGAAGGTGATCGCTCCAGCAGCACATTGACTTTCGCTATGGTGCTCCAAACTGACTCAAAAAACTTGTTTTCCTGAAGTCCTGACTCATTATTCTCACATTCTGAAAAGGTTTTAAATAGTCATTTTAGTGCAATTTTGAATTACAACAAAACAAAAAAGCTGACTGACTACTTTCCTTTTAGTTCTCTAGGTCTCTTGGTCCATAAAGACCTGAAAGCCCTCAGCAGCTTCAAGAGGGGAACTGTGCAAACCACAAACAAAATGCTCACAGGAGTGTGGGAAACAAGCGGTGAATATTTAGCTCAGATCTTACAAAGAAAATCTTAACATGATACCAATCTGAGTGTGAAATAGACTCTTAATGGAATTGATTAAAATTCTATCATCTCATTTATAATTAAGGATTGCGAAGCATCTAGGAGTATACTATCAAGGATAGTCCTTCATTGGAAAGGGATGAATTAGCTGAGGCAAGATAATAATGTTTCAGTAGAAAGTGCTTGACTTCTGAGAACATCTTTCAATTATTTTAGAGATTTACAGTATAAATATCTCCATCTCAATAGTTACTGAGGGTTTTTTAATAGTCAGTAGAAAGAAGTAGATGCTTCTGGGATATTATTCATCAAACATTAAAGTTTTTGTGCTAAAATAAATGTTTAAAGTACATTGGATAATTTGTGTCCAATAAGTGACTCTCTCTCGAGCAAGGTTTTGGTAGTGGGAGGGCATCATCACTAAAGTTCAGCAAAAAGTAAAATTTATTCTAAACGGTGAAGTCTAGTAAGACGAATCTCACCTGTTGTGCCCAACTTTGTAGGTCTATAGAAGGTGGGAATGTCTACCCTTCTCTGTTACCTGCAAAGGAGACAAACACAACTGGAATTCAGATATTGTAGGAAATTTTTGCACCTTAATGAGAACAGACGCAGCCCCATCTCATTGGCTGGGGAACCTACCAGAGCTCTTACCTGCTGTGTGCTGCAGAAAGAATGGAGCCGATGATTTGTTCAACCAATGCATGGATGAGTTTCAGGATGAAATTTTTCCTCATGCTGTCCCAAAAGAGAAGCTACTTTTAAAAACTTTTGAAATACATCTCCATGTATTCTRTATGTATAACCAAAAAGCAAGTGCAAAATAAACAAGAGAGATCATTTACATGTGCATTGCTATCTTTTTGCGTCTTCTATTTACCCATAATAAAGTCACTGTGTTTGCCTCAAGACTGTTAGATAATTTTAATTCTGTTTCCAGTGACATAAAACATGAATAATTCAATTGTTCAATTTCAGTGATTTGAACAACAAACAATGACATGTAAATAATTTTATGAAAGAAAAAAATAACACTTTACAATTTTGTCAAATATTTTTCAGAATGTGTTCTTAAAGTTTTTTTTTCATTTTTGTATTGAATCTATTCATATGAAACATGATTGACATTTTTTGTGAGTGGCCTTTGTATGTTTGAGTTTTCTTCCATTTTTTGTGTTCTCTTTGTACTATTGAACATCTATTCAAAATTTTCTTAACTTGCAGTGAGGTATGAAATGAAGAAAGAAATAAAACAGTAAAAATAAGTAAAAATCTCTAACTTTTCAGAATTCATTAACTTTTGGAAAGGTAGTTTGGCCAATTTACAATGTTCTGGTTTATTTTGTTTCTATAATTTTTTGTAAGCAAAGGAAGCATGTGAACAGCTGAGAGTGGTTAAAGAAAATAAAAATGAGAAGTGAGGTGGGAGAACTTAGCCACAACTTAACACAGTTGAATACGGTTCCTTGATGGCAACCTAAGAGTAATAAATGAAAAGGAAAAAATAAAAAGGAAAAAGTGTATGACAATTTAAATCTCTTTGAACTTAAAATCAACTGTGAAAAGGAGCAAATTCATCAGGAAAGTACAGATCCACAGAGGTCAGTTATTCAGCGCTATTTTGCAGAAGAGACCATTATGTTGATGCAAGCACAGTTTTGCTGACTGTGGCAAAACCTCACTCAGTTCAGTGTTTCACTGATGRGGCCAGGTTTAAATTTAGCTGTAGGGCCTTCACAAGGATTATTAGGAGGACAAAGCCTCCGGGCATTTTCTAGGTCATTGCTGGCCATTTTGCACAACTGCCTGTTCTCTGTTGCAGAGGAGTGTCTCTTCACAGGTAGTTACTTCTTGTCTGCCTTATTTGAAGAGAACATGCTCAAACAAGCAAACCCCTACTAACTTCTTTGCTTTGGGGAGGTGTCTGGAAAATCTGTTCTCTTCACTGGCTTCGTATTTCTCTGGGATGGTATTGCATTACTGGAGAAATGCTTGGGGGAAGCTCACAAGAGGGTGATGATCTACAGGATGGAAAACTGCTGTGGGGTCTATTTAAAAACAACACCACAAACTTGTATGTTTTAAGTTAATTATCTGCTGAATGCCCATCTTAGTCTGGTTATTAAGGGCATTCAGAGCATAATTGCAATCTTGATTGATTCACTGTTTTCCCCTTTGCAGGTCACAGTAAGCACCAACACATTTTTGTAATAATCATCTGCAATTAGTGAAGTGAATGGGGTTTGGAGTGTGACTTCTACATTTGTCTGTTATAGTTGTCTATTTTCATACACCTATTCATAGAGTTTAGTTACTGTGAAAAGCAAGAAAATATAATTAGTGCTATTTTCACTGATGGAAAGGAGAAATGGCCCTATTACAAAAAGGCCAAGTACATTTACCAGGTGGAAACCGTTCCACATCTTAAAGGGTGGATTTTTTTTAAGCACAGGATTTACTACTGGTCTGCATTGAGGGTAAAAGGTGTGTGTGTGTGTGCGCGTGCATGTTGCTTTGTGACATTTTTGAGTTGAAATTTTTATATAACTACTCTGCAAACTTTGTTGTTTGCCCTGAACATTCCTTGCGCTAAGCCCATTTTTTTTTTTTAAGTATTTTGAAAGCAAATGCTGCAGAAAAGAGTTGTAGAAGCTCTGGTAGCTTATTTTCTTTTGAAAGGCCATTTTTAAATGAAAGAGAAAAGTGGTGTATGTAAATTGTTGATCAACTCTAACTCTGTGTCACTAGAAGACCGTGTCAAACTCTGTCTCCCTAGGAGACCATTAGCAATAACTTTGCTGAGGCAAAGTGTCTGGAGTGATCGAGTAAGACATACTCCACCTTAGTAATTTTGATTAAATTCTGTATCAGTGCCGCTCGGGGCAGGGGCTGTGGTAAGTCACCCATTCAGGATCTCTGCTGTACAAATGGGATTGTAGTTTCTGCCCTGCCCATGTGATGACAAGGCATGTCTTCCCCACATTGGGATAGGCTTCTGCTGGAGGAAATAATTTTCCACTTCTAGCCAGATGCATGAGCACTGCTCCTAGATGGATTTGAACAGCCTGAAGGGCAAAAGGGAGGGAATGGCTGGCAGCTTTAAGAGGCTATTTGTGCAAGAAAAGAGCAGGGAAAGAAAAAGACATCAAAGCTCTGGTCTTGGAAAGTGATGAACGCTTGCTATAAAGCATTGAATACCTCTAATTTACAGGTCTGTCTGCATGGATAGTTACACACCGGTTACAACTCTCTATCAGAGTTGATGTTAATTAACATTCAATTATGTTTGCAAGATTTGCAATAGTTGCAATATTTCTCATTTGCAAGTAGGAAACTGAGGCCCTGTAAGAATCAGGACAGGATATATAGAAGAATGCAGGTCTAAAACCCACACCTCTCTGCACCTCTGGGTATTTAATAAAAGCCTCCCCCAAATAAGTTGCTCACAGTTTGCACAGGGTATAGCACTGTCCTGTAAGGCTGATGGACACAGGGTTCTCCTGCGGGGCCAAGAGCAGCCTTGTTTCTATGGGCCTAAGCTATTTCTTTTCTGTTGCTTTAGTATACAGCCATTGCATATAAAAATGAAATATGATTGAAAGACTTTGACCTACATATGTTCAGCATTTGCCAATACTTAAAGTGTATGGAGAATCAGCTGGAAGAAGGCTATAAAATCACGTCTCCTGAAAAGCTATAGAAAAACATCTAAATACCAAGGAAAAAAAATTTCAAACAGGTTTTCGGTGGGATTTTTTTTTGTTTTGCCAGGCTTGGATTGTTTCCATATAAAGTTATCAGGATTGTAACCTGTGTGGAAGTGTCAATACGCCCTTTATTGCAAGCCTGTTTTATATAAAGCTGTTGTATTTTCCACTAATTATGAGAAATTCTGCCTCTGCAAACATGAGGATATGATTAGCTGACGTGAAAGATACAATGCAAGCAAACAAACATATTAAGTCCCTCAAACTGGGCTTAACATCAGTATTACTTAACACTGGCCGTGTGCAAATCAGCTTTCATTTGCTTGTTTCTCACATTTGCACATTTTCTTATTTTTTAGATTAACTTACATGTTTTTCAAAGTTTCATGTTTTATTACCTCTAAGCTGTTTAAAGCTTTTCTGAAGTTTCATGTGGTGGGGAAAAAAATGCATCACTCTTTGTCTGCCACCGTTGTGTGGTGGCACTGGCTGATGGTGGGGAGTTACCGTTACGCTCTGTCCCAGAGGTGGCTGTTAACAGCACGAACCCTTTACGGGGATGCTGTATGTCCGTGTCCAGTGTAGAGTTAAGACTTGAAGACTCTACTAATATTAGGTTCACAACTGCCTGCTACCTTAATCAATACTATAGGATCCCAGGAGATTGCCAAAGTGGCCATTGCTCATTATTAAATTTGATAGATGAATCATACTACTTAATGTAAACTGGAATGTAATTCTGTCAAATGGTCGTATACAACCACTGTAAGTTTTGTTCCAACATTTCTGAAATCAACAAGAGTTTCTTGGCTGATTTGTCCTTGGATGAAAATTTTCTTCTTCTTATGGATGTTTGCTGTCTAAATCAAAAACTCATGAGCCATACAGAAATGTATCTTTGCAAGATTAAGCTTTCCAGGAAAATGTTAATTCTTTGCTGCAACACAGGAAATATTTCACATCTAAGATTTATTAGTGGGGATGGATTTTTTTTCCCAAATTATATCATACTTGTCAAATTAAAGATAACTTTTTTTTTTCAGAGGCATGATAGATCAATTTGATTTGCTTATACTTCTATTTAAACTCTTTATTCCATTTTAGCAAAGGCAAATGGTAGGCGCTTAGTCTCTCATTTTGTTTTCAAATAATAACACTTCCAACTGTCCTTCTGAATAATTTGAATAAAGCTGCGATTCAGTAATTGCATACTTACTACATTTAACTTTGCCTTCTGCTAAATTATACTGCTAGCCTATAGACCATTACCCTTACAAACAGAGTTAAGGCCTCTGTTCCTGTATTTCCCACTGAAATCTCAGAAAAGGCTGGCTCTTTGTAGGGCTGCATTGACAGTAAAGATGAATGCTGTTTCACATGGTAAGCTAAGAGGAAACGGCAGGGTTTGCTGCTGGGTTAGGTTGTCATTAGGACAATTAGCTGTAACATTATCAGGGTCTCAGCCCTGCAAATACAGCCATGAAGAAAAACCCTCGCTGAATCCATGTTATTACCAAAAAGACTCTAACCAGGTATAGAATTCAAATTAGAAGGTCAGGGTGACTATATGACTTGTGTTTACATTTTACATTAACAGAGAGTCCCCACAGCCTAAAAACAGTGATGGCTTTCGCCCATGAGTTGGCGGGGCTCATTGAGAGGGCTTTAAACTAGGTACGAAGGGGGAAGGGGATAGAGCCACGCTCGAGAGAGATGAGTCTAGGGGTGGTGTGCCAATCTCGGGGGTGAGGTCGATAGCCCAGCTCAAGTGCATCTACACCAATGCACGCAGCATGGGCGGCAAACAGGAGGAGCTGGAAGCCATTGTGCAGCAAGACAGCTATGACTTGGTTGCCATCACGGAAACGTGGTGGGACGAGTCTCATGACTGGAGTGCTGCGATGGATGGCTACAAGCTCTTCAGAAGGGACAGGCGAGGAAGGAGAGGCGGTGGGGTGGCTCTGTATGTGAGGGAGTGTTTCGACTGTACGGAGCTCGACGTTTATGATGATCGGGTTGAGTGCTTATGGGTTAGGATGAGGGGGAAGGCCAGCGAGGCGGATATCCTGCTGGGAGTCTGTTATAGACCACCCAACCAGGATGAAGAGGTCGATGAAGCATTCTACAAGCAGCTGGCAGAAGTCTTGCGATCGCTAGCCCTTGTCCTCGTGGGGGACTTCAACTTGCCCGACGTCTGCTGGAAATACAACACGGCAGAGAGGAAACAGTCGAGGAGGTTCCTGGAGTGTGTGGAAGACAACTTCCTGACGCAGCTGGTGAGTGAGCCTAYCAGGGGAGGTGCCTCGCTCGACCTGCTGTTGACCAACAGAGAAGGACTGGTGGGAGATGTCGTGGTCGGAGGCCGTCTGGGGCTCAGCGACCATGACATGATAGAATTTTCGATTCTCGGGGAAGTAAGGAGAGGGGTCAGTAAGACTGCTACCATGGATCTCTGGAGGGCAGACTTTGGCCTGTTCAGGACGCTGGTTCAGAGAGTCCCTTGGGAAGCGGTCCTGAAGGGCAAAGGGGCCCAGGAAGGCTGGACATTTTTCAAGGAGGAAGTCTTAAAGGCACAGGAGCGGGCTGTCCCCATGTGCCGYAAGAGGAGCTGGCGGGGAAGACGACCGGCCTGGCTGAACAAGGAGCTTTTGCTGGGACTCAGGGAAAAAAGGAGAGTCTATCGCTGTTGGAAGGAAGGGCGGGCGACTCAGGAAGAGTACAGGGATCTCATCAGGTCGTGCAGAGAGGGAATTAGGAAGGCAAAAGCACAGCTGGAACTCAATCTAGCCACTGTCGTCAGGGACAACAAAAAATATTTTTACAAATATGTTAACGACAAAAAGAGGGCCAAGGAGAATTCCCTCCCTTATTGGATGCCGGGGGGAACATTGCCACCAAGGATGAGGAAAAAGCTGAGGTGCTTAATGCCTTCTTTGCCTCAGTCTTTAATATTCAGACCAGTTATCTTCTGGATATTCACCCCCCTGAGCTGGAAGACAGGGACGGAGAGCAGAATACGCCCTCCATAATCGAAGAGGAAGTGGTTAATGACCTGCTACGCCAGCTGGACATACACAAGTCTATTGGGCCGGATGGGATCCACCCGAGAGTACTGAGGGAGCTGGTGGAGGAGCTTGCCAAGCTGCTCTCCATCATTTATCACCGGTCCTGGTTAACGGGGGAGGTCCCGGATGGCTGGAGGCTTGCCAATGTGACGCCCATCTACAAGAAGGGCCGGAAGGAGGATCCGGGGAACTACAGGCCACTCAGCCTGACCTCGGTGCCAGGGAAGATCATGGAGCGGTTCATCCTGGGGGCGCTCATGAGGCAGGTGTGGGACAACCAGGGGATTGGACCCAGCGAGCACGGGTTCATGAAGGGCAGGTCCTGCTTGACCAGCCTGATCTCCTTCTACGACTGGGTGACCCGCCTAGTGGATGAGGGGAAGGCTGTGGATGTGGTTTACCTGGACTTCAGCAAAGCCTTTGACACTGTCTCACACAGCATTCTCCTGGAGAAGCTGGTGGCTCATGGCTTGGACGGGTGTACTCTTAGCTGGGTAAAAAACTGGCTGSATGGCCGAGCCCAGAGAGTTGTGGTGAATGGAGTCAAATCCAGTTGGCGGCCGGTCACAAGCGGTGTTCCCCAGGGCTCAGTTTTGGGGCCCGTCTTGTTTAACATCTTCAGCAATGATCTGGATGAGGGGATCGAGTGCACCCTCAGTAAGTTCGCAGATGACACCAAGTTGGGCGGCAGCGTTGATCTGCCTGAGGGTAGGAAGGCTCCGCAGAGGGATCTGGACAGGCTGGATCGATGGGCCGAGGCCAATTGCATGAGGTTCAACAAGGCCAAGTGCCAGGTCCTGCACTTSRGTCACAACAACCCCAGGCAACGCTACAGGCTTGGGGAAGAGTGGCTGGAAAGCTGCCCGRCGGAAAAGGACCTKGGGGTGCTGGTCGACGGCCGGCTGAACATGAGCCGGCAATGTGCCCAGGTGGCCAAGAAGGCCAACGGCATCCTGGCCTGTATCAGGAATAGTGTGGCCAGCAGGAATAGGGAGGTGATCGTGCCCCTGTACTCGGCACTGGTGAGGCCGCACCTCGAATCCTGTGTTCAGTTTTGGGCCCCTCACTACAAGAAGGGCACTGAGGTGCTGGAGCATGTCCAGAGAAGGGCGACAAGGCTGTTGAAGGGTCTGGAGAACAGGTCTTCTGAGGAGYGGCTGAGGGAGCTGGGGTTGTTTAACCTGGAGAAGAGGAGCCTGAGAGGAGTCCTCATTGCTCTCTACAACTATCTGAAAGGAAGATGTAGAGAGACGGGTGCTGGTCTCTTCTCCCAAGTAACAAGTGATAGGATGAGAGGAAATGGCCTCAAGTTGCGCCAGGGGAGGTTTAGATTGGATATTAGGAAAAATTTCTTTACTGAAAGGGTAGTCAGGCATTGGAACAGGCTGCCCAGGGAAGTGGTGGAGTCACCATCCCTGGAGGCATTCAAAAAACGTGTGGATGTGGCGCTTCGGGACATGTTTTAGTGGGCATGGGTGCTGGGCTGATGGTTGAACTTGATGATCTTAGAGGTCTTTTCCAACCTTAATGATTCTACGATTCTATGATTCTATGATTTAAATAAATAAATTTTTAAAACCCTATTTTTTTACTATTGAAGAATTCAAGAAGAAAAGAGTAAATTCAAAAACAAAATCCTTACAGCAGTTTACTCATCTTTATGAAATTAAGACGAGTTCCTGTACAGGCAAGTGAGCAATTTCTAGTATACACTAGGAGGTCACCACACAGCATTTCTGGTACTACTAAATGACAGACATGATAATGTCTGATGACAGACATTCAAATAATTAGCTTTTTCTGTGCCTTTGCAAAACCATCTTTGTAGATTCATAGTATCTTTTCCTTGCTCTTCTCCTTTTTCCCTCATTAACATTTCAATCAACTGTGCTTTTCGTTGGAAACCAAACTGAGAATGTGGGGAATTAATATTTTTAATGTCTTTTTAATAGGAAAAAAAATGTACTCTGAATGACTGTGAGCTGTCTATTGCCTTTTGTTGTTGTTGCTATAATTGAAGTTGCACAGTATGGTACAGAGATGTATGATTTTCTTTCTCTGAAGGGACTATGGTTTTTTATTGAGTCTAAGGTAATCAATCTTAAAAGGAAGATGAACACCAAACAGCATAGAGAATTCAAGTAGAAGAAACATGAAAACTCATCAGTGGAAAGAGTAGGAGATTATAAAGACAGTGGTCAGGAGTCTGAGATTTTAGGTGCAGCATACAGGTATATTTAAAGAGAAAAATCACAGTCTGCTTTTCATACATGATAATTTTGATCCCTTTTTTCGTGGTCCTATTTCTCACATAAGATCTGTTCCTAGATTGAACACTGGCAAAGCACTTCTCTAACACTTTTAATGATGTGGCTAGGAGGATCATGACCTCTTCTTGGTGCCACCCAGTGCGCACACATCGTTGTTGCCACAGGACTCTGCCTTAAACTGTCACCTTCTGCTTCCAGTACTCAGGCCACCTTGTTGGTGAGTACGGCTGGATGGTCTGGTGTCTGCTCACAGGCCAAGTCAGAGACTTCTGGTTCACCAGGGGGTTATGGCTCCAGTTGCTTAAAGGCAAGAGCCAAAACACTGGAACTTTCCGTTTTGGCAAATTTCATGCTGGGTCTCCTATGCTCTTTTTTTTTCTGCTCAAAATGAGTTGTGTTAAAGTGAGGGAGATGAAGAAAACCTCGGACATGATTAGAGTAAGTCTAAATAAATAAATAAGTGTAAATACATACTGTCAAATTAGAAGTTATTTCAATTCTCTTTTTATGAAAACTCAAGCTGTTAAAGTAATTTATTCAAATTGGCTCAACAGGGGTCTTGCCACGGTAGGTCAAGGTGGATTTTCTGGTAGAAAAAACTGTTCTGAAATTCTTAGTGGAACAAATCCCCCAGAAAATGAATTACAGAGCTTTCATATTCACATTAGACAACTGAAATACAGTGGGGAAGGGACTATGGCACATTTATTAGAGACCAGTGGGCCATCTATTAGTTTCACACCCTACTAATTCAAAAGCATATTTCTCAAAAGAAAAATTTGAATTATTTAAAATAAGTCAGTAATTTAAATCTGCCAGTAAAGGGAAATGCAGAATCTTGATTTAATCAGTGAATGCAGTTATCATAACTGCATACACATTATATATATAACGTATCATATGAACACTAAGAAGGAGGCTGTGGAAACCCTTTGTTTTAATTAAATGATTGTAGGACTGTTGGTTAATTTTAAAATAGTAATACGAATAACAATTTTCTTTATCTTTGGTAAAAGGTGGTTGACTGAAGGGGTTAAGAATGTAGGAGATACAGTAAAATGCTAAAACAAATGTGTGTGTCTCTCCCTGTTTGGCTGTTCCAGAACAGCTATACAAAGAATATGATGAGTGGTAAATAAAACGAAGTACGGGGTCCTTACAGAGCATGTGGAATTCATTGCCACGGGAGGCTGTAAAGTGGTTGTAAGGTGGTTGTATTTAAAAGAGGATTATTTTACAAGCAATAACACTGAGCTAAATTGTATGGAGCAATGGAGCAACATTCTTCACAAGACCCCTGAGGCTGGCTCAGCATTTTCAGCTATGGCAGCAGAGCATTTCATGCCAGCGGAGAGGAGCCAAAGTGTAAGCAGAGGTGGCACAATAAAAAGCTAACCAAATGGCAAGGAAAAGCCAAGAGTGGAGAAGTAGGAAGACAGCATAATAAAACTACATCTTGTGCAAATTCAGCTGGGCTTCTGTCCGTGTGCATCTCTTCTCCCCATGTTTTCTTGTTAACTGACTCAGAGCTGCAAAGGCACTTGGCCAATGGGAAATTAAGCCCAGGAGCCGAGGTGGAAGCCAGTCTGGCTGCATCTCGCCATGGTGACTCAGCTTTGGAGTGGGAATAATTTGCTGATACATTGTGATATTTTATAAATATTTTTTTTGGTCATTTGCTGTTTTGAACTGACTTTTTGCAGAAAACAAAGTGAAAGAGTCCACTTGGGGAATGGGGCATGCGAGGGCAGCTTGGAGAAGGCATGTATGCAGGAGGAGGAAACTGTGTGGACACTGACAGAGAGGTGCATCTAGGGCAGTAAAGCCCACTGCTAAAAGCCTTTCAGATAATTTGCTTCCTCTCTCTGGGAAATATTTGCCTGCACTTTTCCCAGCAGGTTGCTGCTCCTTTTTGTCTTTCACCTCCTCCCTCTGTTTCAGCTTAGGGGCTGTAAATCTCTGTTTTGGCCCTTCTTCCAAGTCTCAGCCCCATAGCTTCTTCCTAATAACCTGTTTGGTCACCCTCACATTTCCTGGCTGGCTTCACATACTAAGTGAGTGTATGCGGGTGAGGGGAGAAGCAAAATTTTTCTGGGAAAGGAATTAGACAAAATCTTAAATGGAAAACCAAGAACTTTGCATTTAGTAGGTAGGACCACAGAGAGTCAGAGAAGAGATTTGAAGTGTGGGATGGTGTGGGTGAGGAGGATGATTACTAAGTTACAAGCAGGCTTTCCATTGTGTTTTATTGCCAAAACAACTGTAGAAATTGTATCTGTAAGCAGGCACACTTCCTCAGGTAAACCAAACTAAGAGTTGCTGGCTGAAGAGTTGCAGCATTTTCAGTAATGTGGCATATTTTAGCACAATGTTAAGGGGAAAAATCTAATAACCAAATATGCTAGCCAGGAGTATGCTAATTTACTTTCATTATGAAAAGTAATGTTGCAAACCCTTACCTTGCTAGATATATGGACTTAGGGAAATAAAATTTCAAAACGCATAATTGTATTGTCAGTTACCTAAATCAATCCACCCAT
This sequence comes from Oceanodroma leucorhoa, assembly GCA_030449065.1. Lineage (NCBI taxonomy): Eukaryota > Metazoa > Chordata > Aves > Procellariiformes > Oceanodroma > Oceanodroma leucorhoa. The sequence continues at coordinate 7,989,162 of JASVER010000047.1, forward strand.
TTTTAACATTTGCCCATATCAAAATTTGCTTGTGTACCTTATTATTAAAAATATGATAGTAAGGTGGTATGATATATAATACCAGTTAAACATCTATTTTTTGAAAACATTCATGGGATCATCTTAAGATTAAATTCTGTTTGAACAAGTGTAAGTTCTACATGCTCACGTTGCTTATAAGGAACTCGGGAGATAGCAGGTTAAAAATTCATATGGAGGAAATTGCATATGCCTTATTCCCACTTACAAAAAACTGGAGCTATTTTAATGTTTTGGCATATGGAGTTATTGTAGCTCACTGAAAAAAAAACCAGCCCTGTGTTAGATACAAATCTCTCTTCCTATTACGTAATGCAGGGAAATATACATACATGGTACAGTTATTTTAAATACAAAGTTTAGCAAAAATTATTGTAGCTTATATGGAAATGGAGAGTCTGAGAAGTTTTATAAGTTTCAAAGTTCTGTTACTGATGGAAAACCTCAATTTATTGTGAACCTATTTGCAGCTGGGGGATCTGCAGGAACTGGGAGAGACAGAAAACAGTGAAAATGCAGACTGACAACGTAAAAATATAGGCAAACTCTTTGTGATCTTCCATGGCACTGATGTGTAAGGCTAATAACAGCAGCTTCACTCCACTCTTTTCCTGTCCTTAACTAAGAACAGATCCAGATGTTGCAAGGACGTCACCACACGGAAGCAGGAAAAGGAAGTGTGAGTTAAACAGAAAGTGTTTGGGCTGAGAGTGCGCTGGGTCAAACTGCTGAGCTACGTGGGGGAGGTAGGGAGCTGGGCTCAGGTGGGCTAGTGGAGTTTTCCTCTTGGAACACTCCTACTGCTTCTGTGTCTTTCCGTGAAACAGCCAATCTGTCCCTTAACATGAAATAYTTCTGAAGGGTTTTACTTTGCGAGGACAAGGGCTGCTGAAGTCTCAAGTCAGCCTTAATTTAGGCAAGTTGCAGAGGTCTTCCAATGCTGAATAAGAAGTCAAAGCCAGGTGCTGAGAGGGCCTTGTTTGTGTGTGAGATACGGCTGTTTCTTAGAAGCTAGCCCTTGCTAGCCCCAGTTTGGAGGACAATAACTAACATCCAGCCAGATTCAGGAGGTTAATATCTGTACATTTGCCCCATCGCCAGTGTTTTTTGATTTATTAGGAAGTTTTTCAAGAGCAGACACGCCATGCAGTATTGTAGTCTCTCCTGGGGAGTTGGTGACCGCTGGCATTAAACACTGAAGGCACTAACTCTTGTAACAGACTTATTTCCAGATATTTTGAACTACAGCCTGGAATTAATCTTGGTCCTTAAATACACATACATCCTTCCAATTGCATCCAGACACTCCAGGAGTACCCCTTCTGTGTACAGCACAAAGCTCATTTTGCCAGGAATTCAACTGTTCGAACTGGTTCTAGACCATAATGGTATAAGGACATGGCTGGCACTGTGGAGCCCTGTGTTGTTTCTGGTCCATACATGTCATTACCGTTTCATCTTCTTTGCAAATCTTAAGCACTACTGCATTTTAAATTCAGATGGTAACACGAAAATCCTCTTTACTCAAGATGAATTGATATTATAACACTTCCCATTGTCCCAAGATGTTTCATGCCAGAGGTGAATATCTTTACACATTTAGGGGGTGCTAACATATGGTAGGTTTCACTGTGTTGGGAACAGTGCCCTTGACACTGTTCAAGTGTTCACAAAAAGCAGGCAGGAGCTGAAACCTTCTATCACCCTTCTTGAGATTTTTCCTCTATGAGTTCTTCAAATCTGTGAGTATCTTTTGTGGTCCAGAAGTTGGATTATTTGCTAAATCCCRTGATCCCCTGTCATTCCTTACTTCATAAAGATCATCTCTTAATTCTGCTACAATATAGATTTGGATATAGTTGATTTAGGCCATCAACCTACTCCTTTGTAAGATAGCTGTAAGCTCTTTTGGGTCATATATTTTGCAATGATATTTTCTCTGTTTGTAAAAGGCTCTTTTTTATRCAATCCATTTTCCCTACTGATAACAGTGGCTCTGTTCTTGGTTAGCCCATGGCTGATGTCAGTAGTTTTTTGAAAGATCATACACACAGGGAAATGAACAAGTAAAGACAAATCAATTCAAGCAAATTAAAAACATAACAGCAGTTGTAGAGCAGTAAACGTCATCCAGTCTTGCATAAGAGACACTGGTTTCGGTTCTTCTTCTTGTAGAGTTTATAATTCACTGTAAAAATGTCTAGTGGAAAGTATTTTTATTTTAACCACCACAGCCCAGTGGCTGAATTTTATGCAGAGGAATAAGTAAAGATTTTTCTCAAATGACATTGGCATTCATTGTTTGAAGTTATCATCTTACACTCTGTTCTCATTCCACACTGACTCATGAAAGTTTTTCAGAGAAATACTGTATATGTTAGGTGTGCAAGTAAAATCAATTGCATGACCCTAAATGCAGACTCTTTTATAAGTTTTTTYCTTTCCCCAAGGTGCAGTCTCATTTGTTTTCTCCTTCCTGATAATTTTCTGTTAATCCATACTATCTTCTCTCCTTTTTGTTTATTCTGTTTCCCCTTGTGCTTTCTCTTCTTTCCTTGGAAAGGCTTTTTTGTTTTGATTTGATTTTCACAGGATACTACATTTCCTTTTTTTTCTTTTGCTTTTTCCTGACTATTTTCTTGCCCTCTGATCAATTCCCTGTATGTTGCTTTTTTGTAACATAACCTCGGTGATTCCTCTATAAACTGGAGACAGCACACATCTCTATCAGGCATCGCCTTGTCAGATGCATGAGCTCTGCTGCCATTTCATCAGAATTGACCATGATCTGATTTTTGTATTTTGTGCTCACCAAAAGTAATTTTTGGTATTTAATGAGAATGTGGGACTGTTCCTAGAAAACAGTAAAAAGAAGGCCTCAGTTCTTACGCATTCACTTTTGGTGTCATTTACATAGTACATGAGAGGGAGGCTGTTATATTAAAGGATGGCAATCACCTTTCCCTGTTGGCTTCATAGGGAACTTGGTGTTGGATAGTGTAGCAATGTCTGTACTGGCACCAGTGCATTGGTACTGGCTCTGGAAAGCAACTGCCTGTACTGYTAAGTTGATAGAAGAGCCTCTGGCATGCTTTCAGCCTGTGGCAGCAGACCCCGTACATGTAAGAAAGTTTGCATATGGCCACCCTGATTTGGAGGGCAGTAGGATTTAAGAGTGTGGATGCGGCCAGGCTGTGCTAGCTGAGTCAGGGAATGGCTTTGCATGCCTTCATTTGGTAGAAGAGATGGAGACTGTGAGTGAGTGTCCCCACTGTCACAGCACACTGAAACGAACATGCAGAGCCTCCGAGTGCCTCCTGGAGATATGCATGAGGAAAAATACCACGATCCTTTCCTGCAAGAGGTAGYACTCATGTGAAGGAGCTGACGTTTTTACAGCCAGGCTGACTCCCAGGAAGAACATTTCAGAACTGCCCCCATTACTAGGACTACAGCTACTGTCCCCACCTGTGCAGCTCTTCCCTGTATATTTTCAATGCAAAAATATAACACCTAGAATGCTATGACTGCTCGCTTCGGCACGCACCTCACCAGCGATCTCTGAGTCTTCCTTCAGTCACAACTCTTGAAGCATTTCCTTGAAACACTTCGGGACTGGGATTTGTTCCCAAGTCTGTTGTCAGACTGTGAATCATCACGCATTCATCTCCCCAACATGTATCAGTAGGATACATGTGGTAGGCATCAAGTAGCAGATGATCAGATATGGTAGCTTCCTTAGGCAGTTGTCCATTTCTCAGTGTTAGAAAGCCAAGGTATGTTATAAAAACCAGTAAAAGGTACCTGCTCCCAGTAAAAGGCACCTGCTCAGGAGCATGGTAAGCACATGCTGAACAAAAGGAGCATAAGGAAACCTACAGCGAAAGGCAGGAGAAGCAAATTGAATATTGAACTTGTGTTTTGATTTATTTTTACTTTCTTTACATTYGAGAGATGTAAACATTAATAAAACTGCTTATTTGTCTCAGGGACGGAACCCTTTATTTAACAACAGAGAATGGACTAGCTAGTGTGAGCAGCTCAAGATCTTTTTATATGACTCTACCCAAGAATCCTGAACTGCATGGATTTCTTTAAAAAAAAGGCAAGACCTCTTCTATACCCATGCCAGTTCAAATCCGGCCTTATCTTTTGTGATAGGAAGCATAAGATTTTTTGCAGTGGTTTTCTAACATGTATCCAGTTTGAAGTCAAYGGATCACGCCATTTGTTTTAGGTAGTTTCTTGTATAAAGTAAAACAACCTTATTGTCGTTATAACTGGTCTGCACTGGTAAATAGTCCTAGAGCTGGAACATTGTTTTCGAGCACCTAAGATGCATTCAGAGAGTTCCCAAATCAAGAGAATATTCTCATTTTAGAAAACTTCTTCTCTTAATGGAAATCTGTGAATAGAAACAAATGCACTTATTTACTGATCTAAACTGGTAAAAAAAGAAGTAGCTGAATTTTATATTTAGGGTAAATATGACTGAAGGAAGATGGGATCTGTGACTTGAAAAGGTCATTGAGTACTGTCCAAAAGAAGGGCACTTGTAACCTACAATTAACCAAATGATGATGATGATGAGTGCTGTTAATTGTTTGCTTTGCTTGTCTACTACTTTCTCTTTATTTTTTTTGACTTCTTGACCTTAGTGTCCTTCTGATTTGATCTGAATCAAAGTCCCTTTGGCTGCTTCCAGTTTATTTGCATTTTCAGGTGTATAATTGAGATATTGATCTCAGTGTGATTGCAAACACAGCTGAAACAATGAAAATCCCACAGTTATAATTTATGCTGAAATATCTGATAAAATATATTTTAAATGTTGTAACATGTCCCCTTATAGTCTAGTTAAACTCTACAGTTTTATGACAGATTTAGAGTAATTGCAGTTATTAAGTAGGAGGACCGTTGCTACATTATCCAGGACAGAACTTTGACAGTTGCTGTAGACAATGTCAAACTGAAGCAACAGATGTTTTGCTCTTTGTTGGTTATAGCTAAGATTTTTACAAATACAAAAGCTTTTATAGGTCTTATTATAAGCAAAAGATGTGTTAGGTCATTATTATTTGTCATTACTAGTTTGAGAATCATTATCTAGCTGGTTGCCTTTCTACTTCTCAGTGATCCAATGCAGGTTGGTATTTGTCTCTAACTGCCAAAGCAACACTCTTTCCTGAAGACTTTACAACCCTTAGAGGGAGGTACATCAGTGGTAYTGTTGCTCAGACTGCAGCTTGTTCCAGGAGTTTAAGAAAATGCTTATATCAGCAGCTGAAATATTCTTTGCTCTTGACTTCTTGCAAGAAATTCTCCATTGCCAAATGGCAATTTCACTGCAAGCAGTGGAAGTAGTTCTCGTGAAGCAGTCTTCCATGGTGCTCTACAGGAGCCGAAGGTTCATGGCGCTTGGAACTCTGACATGTCATCAGTTTGTAACTACAGTAAATTATGTTCTATTACCTAAATCATTTTTTTCCAGCCAATCTGTAGCAGATAACTGTCACCTTTATATCCTACAGACTTTTTCAAGTCTAGCTTCTGATGTGTGTTAGGTCAGCCTCTAGAGCCTTTTTGGAAGCACCAACCACTGCAGAAATTGTTAGTTCTTGAAATACTAGAAAAGATCAGACAATCAAAAAAAGCCAGACACAGAATGGAGTTAAACTAACAAGCAATAAAATGTGCAACAATAAAACATTTCATAAGCACACTAGCAGCAAGTGGAAAATGAAGAAAACAATGGGCCCACCATTCCAGGGGACAAGAATGACAGTTGGAAAGAAGTAAAAATATTTAATGCTATTTTGCTTCAGTTGGATCACATAATCCTCATTTGCACTCAAAGGGTAAGAATTCAAGCCAGAATAAAGAAAAACTAGTGAGAGAGTACCTAAATAAGTTGGTTGCTTTAGGCCTGATGAAATCATAAGGGGCTGCTTGAGACCATTTTATAAAACACAGACGGGGTTACAGAAAACTGAAAAGGAGCAAAGAGCTGAAATTCACCTTATCTAGTTTTAGACATCTATAGAGTGGATATCAATATCTGAATAGTCAGTGGAAAGAAATTGGCACCTTGATGATGAGATTCATATGGCCTGTTTTAGACACTGACTTAAGGATGTTACGAATTGTGCCCTAGAACCACTGACTCGACTAAAACTATGCCRAAGCGGGTGCACGATTGCTTGAAAAACTGTCCTTTAATAGTAGTTATCAATTGCTTGTTATTAAACTGAAAGGATGTATCAAGAGGACATCAGTAAAGATCTGTCCTGTGTCTGGTAAGCTGTTCAGTAACTTCATTAGTAATGGGGATGGTGGAAATTAGAGAGGCTGGTTACTACATTGTCAGGGTGACTATAATAGAAATAGCTCCATATACAGAGCAGGATGGTGTCAGAATTCAAATTGATCCCTATAAACTAGGGAGCGAGCCTGGGAAAACATGGATAAAAGTCGTTGAAGACTAGTGCAAAATACTTTACCAAAGTCAACTACACAAATACAAGATAGGGACCACCAATATCCTACAGCTGTGAAAACAACGTAACAAAACAGACCAAAACCCCAACAGGTAACACCTAATGTGCAAATGGGACTGCAGTGTGTAAAACAAGTGAAATGATGCTTCTGATAGTAACTTCACAGTTTTCCAGACTGGGATATCAAACAGGATAATGTTTCCTTCCAYGGGCATGAGGAGCAGCCGGTATGAGACTGATTTGGCGGAGCAAGTCGGGCACCTCTGTCCTGCAGCATTTACCTCATGGGATGGAGAAAGCATCATAAGGCCTTTGGAAATGTGGCAGCTAGTGGATGCGTAACACCTACTCACCCATCCCACAGTTTATAGTTATAAGGTCCAGGAGAGAAACAGAGCTTCAAGAAGCACTCTGCTGACCTACTGAATTCTCTGGAGGGCTACAGATAACCTTGCCTTGATTTTTGGAGGTTTACTTGTGGTTGGTTTTTTTACTGTTTCTTTGTCTTTAGTCCCTGTATGAGAACACACTGGTGTCACATAAAAATGCAAGGCCTGGTTCCTGTCTTCTGTCCTGGGAGAAGGGAGGGAAACCTTCCCCCTCCCCCTTTCATGGGATGATTTCATCTGCCGAAATTCCACTGAGCAATTGCATCAAAATGTAAATAATATTTTAGCTCATTTTACTTCTCTGTGGTCATCTGTTTACTTTCTAGGGCTGCATGTTCGCTCTTAGAGTCACCATTAATCTTAAAATTAGGGTAATTTGGCTTGAATGCACAAATATGTTTTCATTTAAATTTGTCTATCAGCTTCCTAATTTCCAACTCAGAAGTGAAGCTGTTGAGTAATCAATAAACTTGTTCACTAGGAACAGCTCTCTTTGCAATTTAATGGCCAGGTCCTCCTATTATGAAGGCAATGGCAAGTTTTCTGTTCACTTCAGTAGGAATTATATTGGACCCTGGATTAAACAAGTTCACCTGAGTCAGGGTTTGTAGGGAGAAGTAATTTATCATTTTTAGACCAATGTATGGTTGGAAAACCAGACAGAATTTGGGACACAGAAGCTCTTCTTTAGATCTGAAAAAGATGCATCAAACTTCAAGTACAGACTAAGAACTGCTGTTTGTTAATCTGTTTATGAATTTTTTTTCTTAAATTTTTTAAGACAAAAAGGGTGACAGGCATCAGGGAAAGGAGGGATAGACTAATAAATGCTGCAGAGAATTGGAGATCAGGATTATATTTTTTTCTCTGCTTTGTATTCAGCAGAATAAATGCTAATTTAATTCTTCAGACTGGGTTTACAATTGCTTGACGTGACTATAGTTTTAATTTTTAGTTTTCTCATAGCCACTGGCTAAGTGATGCTGGGAGTTAAATGTGTGACTATGTGGTCATCCTTTTTTTATTTGCTGTTGCAAGGACTGAGGTGCTACCACCACCTGTCTGAAATAAGGAGATATTTCATTCAGAACATCCTTCCTCCTAAAATTATTTATAATTTCTCAATGAAAGAAAATCAGTATTGTCATCATTGTTGTCTATGTTTATAAATGTTATAGCTGTAAATTTTTATCTTACCTGGCACAGATAAACAAGACATTTCATCTGTTACTTTGTGGCTCTTACTCTGAGTAGGACTCTCTAAATGAAAATCTCAAAAGCTATTTAGGATGGAAACTATTTTACACAAAGGTCTGTTTGGTGTGTTCCACCCTCTCTGGAGCATATGTAGTCCCTAAAATATACTTTTCAGTTGCTGTGTATCTTGAATACCTTAGCTTACCGCAGCTTAATATCTGCCCGCTTCAATTTTTGTTTTTGTTATTGTTCAAATCTGTTTGGAGATGTCTGTAATAACATTGATATATTTAAAAGATTTTCAGTGTTGTCTACATTAAGATTTCCTGAGGAATGAAGATTGACTTGAATGAAGCAGCCATGTGATGGGCAAGATCTTCTTATCTGGGATGAGTATTACACCAATGTGTATTTTAATATCATTATTCATAATTTACCAGAAGTGAAAAATCTTTCAGCTATTTAAAAAATGTGACTCAGACTGCAACTCCTTTATGTGATTTAGCCAAACATACTTGTTCATGCTGGGAATCCAATGTGTATGAGGAACATCTCTTGTCACAGAGGTTGCTGATCCCATTGTCGACAGCTGGAACATGCATAGCATGTTAGCTAGCAAAATAGCAGCAGACCAGTTAGTGACACAGTTTCATTTATATATCCCTAAAGGAATACCCGTGTAAGCAAACATAAAAGACCATATTAAACAATAGCTGGTACCTCAGCTTAGCCAACAGAACCTGTCCCTCTGAGCAATGCAAACCTGCCCTGGCTACATGGTTTCGAGATTTGCCATAAGATTTTTAACCAATATAAGAAGTGAGAAGAGTCCTGTGAGAAAGGAGATGCTCTTTTCATGCATTTCAGAAACCTTTGGCTCCACATGGTGCTGAATCCAATAAATAAGTTTACTGAGTGATGCACCAAAACGGGAAAGTCCCTGACATCAACCTTGCTGTGGAGGGAGGTGCCACAAGCAGGGACATCTCAGGGAGGATCTGTGAACGAGCAGATAAATCCCAACACAGAGAGGAGATATAAATGAGCAGTGGAGTGTGGGAGTTTAGGGAATCAGCACAGCACCCACACAATGAGCATTTTGAGGCACTTTGCTATGCAACATAGCTCTGKTTTTGGGTGCAGGTTGTGAGCTGTGCAAGGAGCCCCGTGGAGGTGCTGGGAAAGGGAAAGACGGAGCATGAGTCAGGCTGCCAGCCAGGGCTGCCTTACCTGAAGACAGGGATTCAGCTGAACAAGGCTGAACGTCGTGTCTACAAGTAGGACATGGATGATTTCCCTAGTAAAAATTGTTTTTGCTGGCCTGTCGTTCAGTTTAAAAATGAGGCCCATGTCAAGAACATAAGATGTTTTAAGGAAAAGGAAAAAGCCATCTGGCCTCACATGCATGCTTTTTTTTTAGGATATCTTAAGCCTACTTCCCTGCTTTTTCACTGTGCTTCTTAATCCTTTCCTTCTCTATGAAATAAAAGAGAGAAAGGAGAAAAGAGAGGAAAAAATCTACAGAGGTGTCTCTTCAATTCATTTATGTGTTTGCATCAGTCGCCTTTCCTGCTAACTTATTCCATATGTTTGTTATCCTTTACATAAAATAGTTGTGCCTGACTTCTTAGTTTCCTCTTTATTTGAAACAATTTGTCATTTTTGTTTAATGCTTAATCAGTTTTGAAACCATACATCAACTTTACCCATACTTATATATGAGTTATATATATAAAATATATATATAAACTTATACATATATAAACATGATAATATTTCCAGTTGGCCAGGCTTTTGTTGTAAAAGTGACAATAAATTTAGCAGTTTTAACTTTTAATTGTCAACTAGGTTAGTGAAACCAACCACTACTTTCTTCATTTTGGGAGATATGTGGGAAAATCATTACTATTATTAACAGAATACACAGTACCAATATTTGAGGCAAGTATGATGTGCAAACAATATACAGATGAGGATTCAAGAAAGACAAAACCAGAAGTGAATCTGAGGCATTCATGCAAAAAAGCCAGATTTTGAAATAGCAAATGTCAGGTTTCAAGGCAAGGTTTTGGTTTTGAAGTTACAATAGCAAAATAATGAATGGAACTGATTTTAGTATGTTACTTAGAAAATGCCTAAACTAGTACTATGTAGAAAATGATACTTACAATTTGGGTAAGAAAAAAAAAAAGAATGAAAGCAACAAATATGTATTTTGCTTACAGACTTTTTTTTTAGGTTTTGTTCCCTACTTGTTACTTCTTCTCTTGGAAGAAAAAAATGAAAAGCAAAGCGATCTCATTCCTTCCGAAGCTGGAAATTAAAATTTTCCAAACATTTTGATTTAAGACATAATTTCTATTATGAAATAAGTTACTATATCATTGTTGGCCAAAGCAGTTTCCCCTCTAGCATACTCCTTGTTATGCTGAACCTAGCAGAATACCAACTTAGAGGCTTCTGGTAAGAGCACTTCCCTGCAACCCTGCCAGCAGGCGTACAGTAGGGTTCTCTCTCTGTAAATTACTCCAGTTTGACAGTAGTCATGGATTTGTGAAACCAAAGACAGTCATTGGCAAACCAGGCACAGGCACAAATGGCTCTAAGAGAGACTTTCTGGATGTCAGCCATTTTGCTGATGGACAAGAATTATTTTCAGTGTTTACAAGTTCCCCCCAGTCAACTCATATGTGTATCTAGGAGGAGTTTGCCAATGACCTGCACCAAAATTCTTTGGACAGCTTTATATTCAGCTTGTACCAGCTGATGAGGTGAGTGCATTGGAATGCTATACCTAGTGATTTATGAAGAAAATGAGTCTGTAATCTTTCCTCTAGGTTACAGCCACCTGGCAAGTATGATGTGGTGATCTGCCCAGAACAGAGTCAGAAATGCTTACCCACTGAAGGCATTTCAGCCCTACAAAAAACAAATGGATCATGAGTATCCTTCATCTTTTTGAAGCAGAAATACTGCATTTGTGTGGTTGATTCTTTATGTCTCTTGATATTTTTACTGCCTCTTCCCATCATTACGTCACACATTTTTTGTTTAGCTGGGTTTTGTTTGCTTGTTTATCTTAGTGTGTATGAGTGGGTGTGTTGTGTATATAAGGAGATCTGAGTGCTCCTCTGGAAATGTCTTTCCATTGACTGCACAGGGAGCCTAGCATAATTACACTTTTAACTTCCGAGAGTCTGAAGTTAGGGAAGCTGAATCTAACTTATCGCGACTGTTTGTGAAGGCTAAATCCACAAAGACTGTGTCTGCATTAGTGAACTAAAATGAACCAGGATATGGGTCCATGCCCAGGCACCTGGTTGTCCATACAGTTTACCTTTTAGCATTGTCCCTGACATAGTTTTGGCCATGGCCAGCCAGGAGTACCAGCCAGTGCCCGGGCACAGCTCAGGGGTTAGCACAAGCCAGGGACTGCTTTCAATGGGCAATTTGAACACAGTCTCCCTGGTTTGGATGAAGGTGGTAGTGGGGAACAGATAAGACAGTTTAACTATATGGATGTGAGTGATGACATGCCAGCTGGCCTTCGGTCTGGAGAACAGTCACTGGCCCATTTTATTTGCTAAGGCAGAGGTAGCCAAAAGGACTTAAGTGTTGCAACCCTTAATTACATGTGCTCTATCACCAAGTGGAAAACAGCAAGGCCCTCTCTTCAAAGCAAAAGGAGTGTTAGCAAAGAGAATGATCAAAGAACTCCTAGAGCTATACAGCAGGACATGCTAAGGAGCAGAGTAAGACTTGGGCCAGATCTCCAAAAGTAATTAGATGCGTGTTTTCACTTGGGATTTTCAGCTATGATCCCCCTTGCTGAGATAGGCCCCTTAGGACAGATCTTTTCCTACAAAGGGTCATGCTGAATACTTTCAAGCAACAATTTAACTCAAAATAGCAGATCAACCARGAAGAAGACTGAGAATTCAGATTAGTTTCTCAGTCCTTAGTTAATACTCATTTATACAGAATGCAGAAGTTTGGACTGAAGTCCATTATGCAGAATGCAGAAGTCAGGACAAATTTGATGCTGTAACTTGGCAGTTAGAAAAATCACTAGGTACACAGGAAAGTCAAATTTCAGTCTCTCCTCAAATGCACAGATGCAAAGGGTCAAGAGAACTATCACACTGGAAAAATCTTGATTTTCCTCAAGCTTTTTTTTCTGAGGAAAAAATCCCACCTAAATCAGATAATGCAAAGTGTCTTAGCCTAAATGTAAGCTGATCAGTGCAGTGGAATGTGCTAAGATCCTGCTCTGTGGCTCATCCAGACTGAAGGTGTGGTATGAAGGGCAGCAGGGACTCCTTCACCTGCTTCAGTTCATGATGAGTTTTCCTCCATGGATAATGTGGAAAGGAGGAGATAACTTAGGTGCTTTCCTGGGGTTTGGTCCAGCACAGAAGTAGAAATCACCTCAGACACACTTGGAGTTGAAGAACTAGAGTGAAGTATGCTAAGAGAGAGCCTTTTATGTTGGACTTAAGTCTTGTTTCATAAGTCATGGTGTTGCATTTCTGTGCTTGTCCTTTGAGATGGGTGCCTTTTAAAGCAGAGAGCATTTTTAGGCCTATTATTTTGCCCATACAAGACATTTGTAAGATGATAGCATTTATTTATAATGTTAGTGCTTTATCCAGCACAGAGCTAGCTCATGCCGGTACCTTTCTCTTTAGCACTCTGAGTATTTCCAGCTGGTGACACCAAATAGCCTCCATTTCCTCATGTGGAACACTCACCAGTTGTTTTACCCCCTCCTCCTTTCCTTTTTATTTTTGCTGTTGGAAGGATGTGGGTGATGATTTATAGAGCATGTCCAATTGGCTCTGTTTGTCTGTGCTGGCCTGCTTCATGCACACTGAGGTCAGTGCTGTATTTGTAGGTAACCATCCAAGGAAAACACCTCACAGCAGGCAAAAATGCTAACTAAGTAAAACAAACTCAGGAATGTGATCATCTGTTTAGCAAAGTTTTCAGCAGTCTTTTCCATTACACTAGGCTTTCGGTCCGGTTCTACAAACTCAGAAGTGAACGAGGCACCGAAATACCTCAGACATCTTYAAGTATGTAGGAGACTTGATCTGTTGAAGGGTGTTTGGTTGGGGGAACAGGGAAAGCTCCTTTTAAAAGGTGGGATTAGCAATATAATATTTTAGTCCAAAATGTCCAAAGAGGAAAAAAAGAAAAAAAAAGATTGTTCATTAAAAACTATGGGGTTTATTCAAGTTTTAAAAGGCAAAACTGTAATCACAGAACAAAATCATCTCCTCTTGCCTCATTGTTAACTGCGTAGTGGGCCCCATTACCTACTTCTGATGTGATCCCCAAAGAGAAATTTTGCTGACATCAAGGGGAATTTTGATCTCATCCACAGAGCCGTGAGCTGACCCCGGTCTCGTGTTTTCTGCAGTTGTAAGGTCAAAAGTATCTTTCATCATGATTCCGTTCATAGCGAGTGCAAGAATCCCCACTTCTGCATGAGGGCAAAATTTAATTGCAACCCCTGTGCCGGTGAGCATGCAGAGACGAGCGTGCAGAGACTGCAGCTTGGGGGAGCGCCGGGGTGGGTGGGGGGAAGAACTGAAGTCATGGTCACAACTTTCTTGGTGGAGCGGGTTGGCCACAGGCAGAGGAGCAGGCTGTGTTTTTCTAATGAGYGGTTTCCTTGAATGGGTATAAAAAAGAGCACATGGGAGGATAATTATGTGGAAGCATGTGATGCACAAAAGTTTCACGGCAGCCGATCTGCTGCCGAATCCCCACAGCATGGAGTTGCTGGGCCACGCGTTAGAAAGACCGGCAAAAAATGACAGGTAAACTACAACAGATACATACCCCTCTGTATATCAGGTGACATATGCTGTGCTCTTTACAAATTGCCTCCCCCAGCCCCGCCAGGCTCCCAGCCCCTCTTTGAGGTACGAAGTCACACTGTGCCCATCTGGCAAAGCCTGAGGCTGTGCCTGGCAGCTTGCTGCTGCAGCGGCTGCGCTCATGTTTGCCTTTGCGGTAATTGGTTTGTATCTGATTTCAGCTCATATAGAAAGAGGGATAGCAAATTACTTGCAAGTGGTTCGTAGACTCTGTGAATGCGTTTTTTTGCCCAGCTCTGCTACCCAGCTGAAGATTTATCCCTGCAAAARCAGAGAGCTTGCCTTTTTTTTTTAGAAAACTACAGCTGCGTATATTCCTCACTGTCATCTCCGCTCCCAACTCTGATTTTATACTCACTTCCAACCCTYGCTTTCCTCAGCACACTTGCTTGTGAGACAGGAAAGGCAAACACATTTTGCCAGTTTTATAAAAGCTCCACTGTTTTTTGTGCAAAGTTTTGACAGATTAATCCATACCGGAGAGACCACGTGCGATCGCCTCTGATTCAGTGGTCCCCGGTTGCAATAGTCTAATTCTTAAAATCCTTACACAAGGCAAACTCCCTCCTAATTTGGAGACAAAACCACTTCAGATAATTCAGAGGAACCTGATCTGATTTGTTAATACCATGCTTGTTTTTTATGGACATTCAGGGAAAATGAATCTACCAGGTCCAGCTCTGCAGCTGTGTCACCATTATTTAGGTCCCCACTATCACAGAGGTAAACTAATCTGGCACAAGCCAAAGGAATGAGTTTTGCTTTAAAGGAGTCTGGGGACCTACATGGTAATAGGAGGAGAAGCAGGAAATTGGTAGCTACTGTCAAAGTCCCCACACTTTTCTGTGTTTAGCTAGCGGTTACACAACCAGGAGTCTTATTGCCCCTAAATGTGTCTGTGTCCCAGAATCAGAGGGTTACATCCTACTTTCAGGCTTTTCATGCCTTCGGTTCCTAGGTAGGTGGCAGGCAACTGCTAATGAACACATGGCTTTACAGAAGTGTTTCTATAATCCAATCAATTCTTTTTAAACTTCATTATTTTTGGCCATAGAACTGTAGGTGCTATTGTGCTCCATGAGCCAAGTCTGTTACCACTAGATAAGAAAGACATGGATCAAATTTGCATTTTTACATGTGCAAATGAGATGTCCCTAGCTTCCCCTCCCCCTCTCTTTCTAATGCTTGTCCTTGCTTTTTCAAATCTTTTTTTTTTTTTTTTTCTGAAATACTTGCCAGGTGGTTAAAAAGCTTGCTTTTCTCTGTAAACACCATGAAATACAACACAATACACTGCTTTATTTTCAATGATATATTGATTTCTACGTGTTTATAAAAATAGTTATGAGGCCAGAAAAAGCATCTACATGCTGGTGATTTTCTCCAGATTTATTGCATATATTATACTTTTTCTACTTCAGTGGGCTTCTATCTCTGTGCTGAGCAGCGTGAGTGCCTATATGACAAAACCCCTCCTTCTTTTGCACACATGCACGTACATATGAAACCAAAAACCTGTTTTTCATTAGCATAGCCAGCACAATGGAGGCAAGAGTGGAAGCAAGGAGAGAATTTGAGATTTATGGTGTCAGAGATCTCATGTGAATGAATGTTCATGCCTTAATGTAACTAGTCGCAGATAGAAGATAAGGCTAGCACTTAAAGGAAAAGCTGCTGTTCCATATTGTGAATATACACACTTACATTGAATTATTTTTTGGGCAGCTTCTTATTTCAATCTAATTTACTACTTACAACACGAATCCCAAAGCACATTGAATTATTCACACTGGATACAGATGTGCACACACTAAGCACACATGTGGAAAGGTAAAACTTGTGTTATAGATGAGGGGAGATTTGTCAGCATAATGGCTGCAGAGTTAAGGGCTTCAGGCTAATGCACAACACATACAGAAAGCCCTGCACACGTCTTACTCTGTTTACAAAAACTGCATATGATAATTTGTCTTCATACCAAGAGAATGCATTTTTAACTGTATTTTTCTTCTCTGTTTTATTTTAATTTTAGATATCAACTAATAACAGCATAGTATATTTAACAGGAAGAAATTTTTTAGTATTAAAAAAGGAATATCATTAATGAATTATTTTTTTCACATTCAACTAGAGTAATTTAGAAAATCTCTGATTTCCTACTGAGAAATTGAACCAAGATACGGTTCAGTTATCTAAGTACAGCATCAGGAGTCACTGATTCCTGAGGGTTTTTTTTTCTTGTGCTGACTTTCCCTGGAACTGTGACCAGGTTGTTTCTCCTCTTTGTTCATAAATGTTTTTTATAATACAGTGGATTGTATCCACGTATTCTGAACATCCATGCATTATAGGTATTAAGGAATCAGATCCAGGCTGCATGCAAATTGGTCCAAGCTGATGAAATTCAATGCAATTCATTCAGGATTCAGTGGCATATCCATCATATTTAAGTTTTTCTCAATATTGGCAAAGCAACTTTGAAGATATATATTGTTAAATATGATTCTTAGGTGAAGCTTACAGGTCAGCCAATGTCCATTCTTAGTGAACCAAATTAATCACTTGGGTAAATACTATGGTTGTATTACAGTTATGCCAGCAGTTAATTTAGTATAATAATTTTCAGTGAATGAAAGTTATTATGTGCATTTCAAAACTGAATAAAGATTTAGAAAATGGGGAGAATTGCCATATTTTTCCCCCCAAAAGTCAATGTAAATAAGCTGACTGTTGTGGGTTTAATATCTACATTATGAATAGACTGCTGGACTCTTTCAAAGTTTTGCCACTACAGTATTCTCCTGCTGAGGGTCCTGTACCACATGGCTTTCAGCCTGTAGCAGCCAGACCTCTCACAGTGGAGCATGAAGCAAGAACTAGTCTGTGTGGTGAACAAAACAAGTATGGTTTTGGCATATTAATAGAACTGTGTAACATTTTTAGAAAATAGCAAGTTCAGCCAAAAATTGATTGTCCCCTATGAATGTAAGTCAAGCTCTGAGCATGGCTCCAGCTGGCCGAAGCTCGGCTGGCTGACTCGCAGGACAAGTGGAAGTGTCAGCTCATGGAGGAGGTGGGAGCTCGGGTCATCTCCGTCCCTGGCTGTGGCTTGGAGCATCTTCTAAACCACTGCATGCTACAGCAATAATTTCTTCCCCTGGAAATTTTCTGCTTCTTATAAAACACGGAAAGGATCTCCGAGACAAATTAAAAATACCATGAAAATGTACTAACTATAAGAAATAAAAGTCTGTCACATCCACTTGGGCTGCTTGGGTGCCAGTCCACGCATTCGTGAGCTTACACTAAGTGTACGGCATCAGGGAAGGAGGCCGAGAATGTCCTGCTAGCGCACAGCCCCTGCTAGCCCAGGGAACAGAGCACAGTCTCAGTGGTGGGAGATGGATATTCAAATTTCTGTAGGAGCCAGTGGAAAAGTTTAGCCTGAATCTTTTGTATCCTGAAGATAACACAGGGAAGCACTCTCTGTTTTCTGTTTTCTGCTCTCTGTTTTCTGTTTAGCTTTATGATTTGAGACTATTTCTTTTGCTTTTCTGAAGCAAACTTGATCCTTTCTGTTTTAGGTAGTCTGGAACATTTTTCTTGAATGCAATGTTAGGAGGAAGGGGGAATTAAGAAAAGAACAATTGGTTTGATCTGGTATTTTTTTTTTTTCATTCAACAGCCATAGTGAAAAATCAATTATTTACACAGCACAGAAGGTTAGTGACCCTGACACAGATCCAGGGCGGGAGCAGAACCAGTGCAGAATATGGTCCAGTCCTGCATTAGTTTATGTTATTTAGCAAGCACCTCCTGAATCTGTGACATAGAAATTGGGTCTTCATAGGCAGAGTATACTACCCAGGTCTTCTCTTTTTTTTCACAATTAATCCTTGAATGAAAAACACAGTAGAAGTGTAATACATTATTATTTCTAATAAAATATTTATGTACCAGGCTTATGTTAATGTATATTTCTTTGCCTTATCTGCTCAACTTCTCTCTATAAGTAGGAATGAACTAGCACTACAAGCCTGGCAATCGGACTGGCAATAAGAACAGATTACTGTGAACGTGGAAAAAAAGATAATGTTCTCTTTCTGGTCCTCTTTATACTTTTTATTATAGCTCATGTATATAACCATAAAAGAAAGATATTTGGAAGATTTGCAGCAAAGAGAGAAGGGGAAAGGAATGCCAGGAAGGAATTCACCAGGTCGTGATTTCATGTGGTTTTGCAATACACCCATTTTGTCAGAGAAAGAAGTAAGTTAAATGAAAACTAACCACATTCTAGATACGGCTACATGGAAGAATTTTCTATAAACAGAGAAAAAAAATCTGATTTATTTATAGGAAACTAAGGCATCTGAAAGATGGGGTCACCTTGAAACATTTCCATTTCTTCTTTTTAATGAAAATATGTCATTTTACAGTTCACAGTAATATTCCATTTTGATCTAGTTGTATCAATCAAGATCAGAAACTGGTGATGGAGTTGAATAATCCCTCATTTTTTTGTTTAAAAGGCTTCCTTTTTATTTATACATAATGTTGAGAATGACTCTTTGCCCTCAGACATGTCAGGAATCAAACAGCAGAACACATTTTCTGTAATAAAATTTCTAAACCTCTTCTAACTGGCAGTTTGCCAGTATCCCAAAATAGCTGCTCTTAAGCATCATATCACAGGCATCTCCTAGATGCCCTCTGGTCTTCCTTGACTTCCTCTGGTCGTTCTGCTACACAGATACATAGCTGGACTCAACTCAGTCCCACCATCTCTCCATTCAATGTTAGATCACTTGGATAGCATAGCCTGTTCTTGCCTGCATTTAGTCCTTGGAAAGTAGTTTTCCATTATTTCAGCTGTCACTAAACAAAGAAACAGCTAGTTCTTCCATCATGTAGCCTCAACAGAAGTAGTTATAGCCCAGGCCCAACCATAATATGAGTAATCTTATACTATATAATCAAGCAAAGATTCTCTTTCTTTATATTGTAAGGTTGGAGACACCTAACTGGCACCTAAACCTAAGCATCTATTAAAGTAATCCTTTTAAATTAATGCCTATTATTCTTATGTAGTTAACGAATGAGGCTTGTTGCATGTCTTCGAAGTTTTCTAATCTGCCAAAGTTTAAGCAAAGTCAAGCAAACATGATTTTATTTTAATTTTTATTTTTCCAGAGGCCTTCAAGGGCCTCCACCTCTTTCTACTGGTAATACAAGACACTAAAATAGACACTTCAGAAGGATTGCTTTGCTCAACACCTGAACCTGAGGTGTAAGCCAGGGGCCTGTTTTAGGCATCCTTACTAAATGTATGATTTCAGAGTCATATTTAACCTTGAACCATAGGCTTACTGTAAATAGTATTGAAAATTATCTCTGAAGTTTAAAATACCATGTTACAACATGATTTGGTTATTCCAAACACAGATTCCCGCTTTGAAAAATGAAGCCCTGGCGTTTGTAATTTGATACTTTTAGTTCTATGGTAGCTGTAACTGCAAATTAAAAAAGGATATTCAGCTTTCAGATCTGTCTTAGACTTTATTAATATGATGTTGCAGATAATGAGCTCTGCCAGATTAGTACTAGCTCCCTACATTTGGTTGTTGAAGTACAAGAAATATCTCTCATGATTTATATCAAAATACCCAAATAATTACCATATTTAGATATGACAACTAAAACTAATGGGGAAGTAAGGCAGAATGTGTAGTGGGAGAGGCCAGCCTCCTGTTTCCCTATCATGGAGGTTTCTTATTTTCCCCAATATGAAAATATTTCTGATGGATAAGGGAAAGAAAGATAATAGGGGTTCAAAGTGTGCAAAAAGAGAATGGAGTAGAAAATTGGGAAGTCAAAATGACCCTGATGGTTGACAGATGATGCTTTGCTCAGGCAGCATTGGGCACGGCCTGCTCCTTGTAGGAGCCGTGTCGTCAGGGTGCTCAGCCAAATGGACTGGGCAGGTTGCTGCTTCTCTCATTAGCAGCAAGACGCACAAGTGCTCTGGATTACATTTCTCATATAGTGTTGAGCTGATCTTACAGACAGCAACGATTGGCCCTGAAGTTCCCACACACACTCCTGGCAGGCACTGGGGTGTAGCTGAGGATGTGGCTGAACTCTCTGTGGCGACCATCACGGTTGCATGAGGCCACATGTGCTGTGGCAGCGGTAGTAAAGACATCACGGACACTGTATGTGCACTCTTGTACCACCAATGTCAGTGCTGGCAGGACAGCTCGGATCACCTCTGAAGACATGTATGCTACCCGTGAGAACCAATGCCTGAGTCTGTCACAGTGCTGTCTTTTGTCATCCCAAAACTAGCGACCCGCTGCTGAGGAAAATTTGAGTTCACCAGTGGGTGATTTGTAGTATGCACCAAGACAGAATAGGTCTAGGATGAATGGAGATGGCCTGTGGGAGCCCATTTTTATTCTCAGAGGTGGCTGGTGATGGTACCAGTTGGTACCAGTGGAGTCAGCTGTTGCTGTCTAGCCTTTTCCAGACCACTAAATTCATAACTTGGCAGAAATGCTGCAGAAAAAACAAGGTGGATGCTGAAAGGCACTGTAGTGGCAGGTCACGGGATAGGTAAGGGGCACAGGCAGGGCCCTGCCGTGCCACTGCAAGGGCTTGCAGGCTGTCTGTTGTTGCCACAGGAGCCCTATTCAGCACACACTGTGGGTATGGCCAGGGTGGTCTTCGGGAGCAGCCAGGGTGATCAGTGTGGAAGCGGCCTTTACGCTATTCACAGTAAAGTTCCACTGACATCTACTTTTTCTGAGTATCCTTGAAAGCTGCTCGTTTTTGACAGGACTGACTGGTTTGACACCCCTGCCAAGCCTAAGCCACCTCTGGATCCAGCAGCTAGGTGTCCTTTTTCCTAACTCTCCTCAGGGACTCCATCTGGTCGACCTTCTTAATCATCAGTTGAAATACATAAATTGCTTCGTAAGCATGGGCTGGGACCCACACTTTCTCTGCTTCCATGAGTTTTGTGGTTAGGGATACTCATGCTTTCCCTTGTGTGCACGTTTTCTCTGACAGTATTAGTCTTTAAATCCACCATTCAAAGTAGACAGCTTCAGTGTGAGGAGCAGAGCTTTTGTCTTCACCAGAAGATCCCAGATTTTGATGGGTTTGGCCCTAACTCGGAAGGGAGAGGTTCAACACTCCTCAGGCAGAGGGCAGAACTGAATGGAGGTTTCCTACATTTTGAGAGTGTGCTCAGTACTGCATAAGGTGGTGGATCCCTCTCTGAAAGAAAGATGTGAGCCCCACACTTTATTTGAAATAAATGGTCAACTGTACTAAAGGTGGAATGAACCCTGAGAGGAAAGGTGTATTTTCTGCTTGAAATCCGAGGGGATAAGACAAATTCTAGTGCTGAAGTTTTGACTTTATACAGCCAAACTTAGGTTTGGTTTAACTATGCTTATGTTTTGGCTTTGAGGTGCCTGATTTTTCTCAAGCATTGCCTAGAAGCCAAGGCTTTCACCCAGAGCTCCAGATGCTGCCATTGGGGTTGCTATTTATCAGCTGAGTGCCATGGCTCTTTAGATCCTTTTTTGATCTGGATCTTTGTTTGAGACTTATATTCATGAAACTTGAATTCACTGATTGATACAGCAATTTCYATTTAATCATTCACACTAAGGTATTTTGGGTCTCCTGATATTTCATTCAGCTGAGAACAGAAAATAACTGTTACGGTGACGGGGTGATACAAGTAGTAACTGTTGATAGATGTTGACTTTAATAGCAATGGTAGGCTAGACTGTAAATTAATGGTCTGTGTTGAGCAAGGAACTGAGCCCCTGAAACAGACTAGGAGGGAGCCTGTGCTAAGTCACAGGCTGCCCTAAATGAGACACTTTTCAGAAATCATCTGTGCAGCCTGACTTGATGGGGTGTCGTCAGGGGCCTCATGAAAATCTGGCTCCTGTGGTCATGCACAAAACTGATTGTATTATACTGTCCACAGCCACAAATGAGTACACCTTAAGTACATTTGTGTATCTGTATCTTGTACATAGAATGATATTGCCAAATTTCATTACTTTATTCTAAGTCTTGTGACATTTGGAGGTGGGGCTTTCACTTGGGATCTACATAAGAATCTCACACTGCATTTTTAAAAAAAAAGTGTTTTTCAAAGTCGAAGAGAAAAGCTGGAAAAAGCATGCTCTAGGTGATCAAATGCTACAAGGTGGTAAAACTTGAAAGAGAAGAAAAATGTTTTAAACCAGTTTCAGAAATTTTGGAGACCCAATTAATAATTTTTGAATGTTTGAAATTACAACATTAATACATAATGTTATCAGTAAAAAACTGCTGGGTGTGTACGTATTTTAATCTTTTGKTTTTTTTTTTTATTTGTACCTACAATAAATATATACAGAGTTTGAACTTTACATTCAGTTTCACATAAGAGCTAGGAGTCCACAAAAAGCTCTACACAAAGAGCTGGTTTACATCCTTTCTTATAGAATGAGGTTTGTATCAGTTGCCTCCGTGGAAATGGATTTGGTGTGCAATGATTTACCAGTATTGATTTTAGGTTCACTTACTGTTGCACAGTCCTTGTAGTTTGGTATATTTTCCTTTGCAACTAAAGAACAGATCTTTCTCACAAATATTTTTCCCTATTCCATCATTGCAATTTGAGAAAAACATTTTTAAAGCTACTGAAATTATCCAGCAACTATTTCCAAGGGGCTTGTTTGCAAATTGCCTGCTGTACCTAGTATGATAGGATCCACTATTGTGACAGAGCACAAAAAAACACAGAATTATAGAATCATTTAGGCTGGAAAAGACTTTTAAGATCATCAAGTCCAACCGTTAACCCAGCACTGCCAAGTCCACCTAAACCATGTCCCTAAGCACCACATCTACACGTCTTTTAAATACCTYCAGGGATGRTGACTCCACCACTTCCCTGGGCAGCCTGTTCCATGCTTGACAACCCGTTTGGTGAAGAAATTTTTCTTAATATCCAATCTAAACCTCCCCTGGCACAACTTGAGGCCATTTCCTCTCGTCCTATCGCTTGCTACTTGGGAGAAGAGACCAACACCCGCCTCTCTACAGCCTCCTTTCAGGTAGTTGTAGAGAGCAATAAGGTCTCCCCTCAGCCTCCTCTTCTGGCTAAACAACCCCAGTTCCCTCAGCCGCTCCTCATAAGACCTGTTCTCCAGACCCTTCACCAGCTTCATTGCCCTTCTCTGGACATGCTCCAGCACCTCAATGTCCTTGTAGTGAGGGGYCCAAAACTGAACACGGTTTTGTTTTTTGACAAGGCAGGCATGCTACCAGCCCACTGCAATTGCTGCTCAGTTTCTCTAGTTCTTGGGAGCAGRCAGGCCTGCCTTACACATGGCTTCTCAGAGCTGAAACACACGGCCGGCTGGCTGCATTTTGCTTCTATAAAAGTCAGAGCTCCCRAACCATCAGGAGATGTGAGACCCCCTTGTACTGAGGGACAGTCCCCCAGTGGCAGGGTCACCTGGCCCCCATTTAGCTCTAACTACTGAACTGGGATGGAACTGAGTCCCACTGGTTGTTGCCCCCACAGCTGAAGATAAGTCTGCTCAGCTGACTGGAGGCATCCTGGCAAGACAGCAGACACTGAATTTCAATAGCTTCAAAAACTGGAATTTGCAGCTACTCAGGGAGTTAACAGAGGCTTGTACCAACTACAGACACTAGACCTTTTCTGAAGGGGGAGCTATGCCTCTCTCCTCAATTCCTCTGAGATCTTCAGTAGCCTGCTTCTTGCTGAGATCGGCATCATACCACATTATTTGGAGCACTGCATGTACACGTAAGGAGCCAGGTTTTCTGCTGCTTTACATCTTGTGTTCTTGCTTACACCAGCGCAGCGTGGATGAGGAATGCTCCTATTTATCTTTCAATAACATTTAAAATTCTGCAGTAATATAAACAAGATTGAGGGCAATGGCAAATCCAGTCTGTACCCTTTCAATGCATGCCTGCTACGTTCACAGATGTTAGTTTGACTGGACAATATTAATACTTTTTCTTTCTTTTTTGGTAAGCCATTTCATTAACAGTAAAATAGCATAAGCAGTTCCTTGAGGAATTCAGGGTTTACCAAAACTCCTTTGAAAAATGTCAAAGTAGTTTTGAATTTTAGAGCTGCAATTAGCTTCACAGATCAGTCATGAGGCTGATTTACACAAACGCTGAGGACAAATAGCTCCTATAAGATAGAATTGGAGCCATGGGTTCTTAGTCTGAAAAGTCAGTCCCTCAACTTCTATATTTTGAATATCTAAAAGGTAAAGATCTAAATTARAGTATTAACATAATATTTAGGAGAATGTATTAATCAAGCAATAGCGAGAAGTAAAAATATTTCCTCACACAAGGCAAAAAGTAAAAGCTAGGTATTATACTCTTTATGAAGATGTAAGAGGCCCCCCCCGCCACTTTTCCCCCTCAAAACTATTTCAAATTAAACTTAAAATAGAACTGAAAGGAACTAAAATTAAAAAGCAACCAAAAGGTTTGAATCCCCTTGTTCACTCGGTTATTGCCTTCATAAATCAAAACTAGACAGCAAATGAATTGGCTGTACTTACATTGTTGTTTATTTGCCATGCAGTTATGGGGCCATGGCAAAGCAAAACAAGATGATCATTGTTTCAACCAGACCTAGAGCCTTTAGGCTTATCCCCTGCTGCCTGTTCTAGCTTTCTGGTCAGACTAGCAAAAGCAAGAAGTAACGTGTTATTTGGCTGCTGCTTTATTTTCTCTCACTCTCAGATCCCTGATTGACTTGACTGTGATGTAAGGGGATTCAGTTTTGTCGTGGCAGTTTTGAGAGAAAGTCACATAGCGAATGCACCCTCGCCAAAAATGGTAAATGCCATGGAAATCACAGTTGTTTTAAGAGCCAGAATGCGCAGGTATTTTTGGAGTCTAATGTATTTTTAAACATTTTCAGCACAAATAATAAAAGCAGGACTAGCAATAGACAGTGTTATGCCTTCTAGGACCTTTTTATGACTTCTACATAATGGTTGCTTGACACTTAGAGCTGAAATGAAAGATGGCATGGGCAAGTTAAACACACAGGCAGATAAGATGAATTGCCCTGTCAGAGTGTTCTTCTTCATCATCCCCAAACAGCTCTGCAATTAAAAAAAAAAAAAAAGCCATTGTTTATTTATGTGAATAAAAAAGGAAAGACCTTCTGATGACACCATGAAAAACTCCAGTTTTCGTTATGGCTCCAGCCTTCTGCCTATGCACTCTCATGGGCCCTCAAAGTTTACTGAGCCCTCAGTGCAAGATTAGGACCTCCGATGAGCTGCCCTTTTCAACTGCTAGCACTAGTACTTTTTTCCTTTTCTGTATTTGGRTCTCAGAAACATATGGATGGTTTTATTTTGCCATCAGTAAGACCCCACCATGAATGATAGTCCATTATTGTCATAGCTGCCAACTTGCACAGAAAAATTCCCAAGTGTTAAATTGTGTCTACTAATATAAATAAACAAATTGAAGAATACAGACTCCTCCCCATGCCTTGGCAACCCTCCTAAAAACCAGCTGTATTTATAAACTCTTCTGCCTCAGTTGCTCTCCTTTCAAGATTTCTTCAATTCACTTTGTTGAGGTTGTGTACCCAAAGCAAATATAAAAAAAATTATGGAAATGGAAAAAAAATTATCAACACCAAAAATCGCTCTGAGGGTGCCTCAAGTCTATCTCTCTCACTCATTGTGTGATTTCTGTAGTAAGGGAAAGTGTAATTTTCATAATTGGGCATCTTCAAGCAATGAAAGATGTATTGAAGAATTGAGAGAGGCACAGGACAATGCCGTTATTTACTTATTTTCAAAGTACAAAGTTGGAATGACATTTCAGGAGTAGGTTCTCCACCTTTAACATATGGTAAATAATGCCATTAACTTGAATGGATTCGTTGTGGATTTTTCAGGTAGTTTAAGTGGAAACACATTTTTCCTTAAATATTAAAACATGCTCATTAAACTTCCTTTTTACTGTGTTTATAACTCTCCCTTTAGCAGTGCCGCACTGTCTGGTGTGTCTTTTTTTCTCTCAAATAGCCAAACAGCTCTGAAAAGGCAGAAAGCAATTTTACTGTTCAAAACTCCATTATGCCTGAAAAAGAAAAATAAACAAACCTAAAGACAAAACCATTCCCTCTGCATTCAATCACCATGATGAGAGAAAATGCACATTTTTGTAATCAAAGCTGTGCGAAGCCTTCAAGTTCTGTGACACGCGGATGGCAACAGATTACTGGGTCAATTCACATGATCTGTGTTGATATTACTCAGTGTGATATCGTGCAAACATGTTTTTCTGAATACTTCCACCACTTGGCAATTTTCACCAGGGTACCTGCCTATTTTCACCTGGTTGGAATTACCGTAGCAAAGGAGTAAAACTTGCATCATCTGGAATCTGGAGTGGGAGCAGACATCCTCTTCTGGATCCAGCCGCACAAGTGGTAGAGATTACCCTTTGTGTGAGGTAAGATCAGCTGGCCTTGCTCAGATCACCTGTGGAAGCTGTGGGAGCTAAACCCTTCGATTTTGTCTGAATCAGATTAAGGAACCCTAAAACCAACTGCTCTGCCAGCAAAACTATGGGGGTAGTAACTCCGGCAGGCTGAAAGTGAAGAGTAACTGGGAGGTATCAGGAGAGGAAATCTCTTTCCCTTGCACGGCTGGACGTGGAGGAAGACGTTTGCCAACAAACTGAATGACTCCAGAGAAGAGGAGCTGCTCCGCCATGTCGGGAGCGGGAGCTTTCCAGCGCTGCCCCGCTGTCCTCTTAAGGGCGGACTTGGAGCAGAACAGTCTTGTTCRTTCCTGGTCTGAGACAATACCCATTCAAATATATGGAAATATTCCCACTAACTCAGTGGCGCTGAACAGCCTTTGGCTACTTCTCTAAGACTGTTGACAAGGGCCAGTAGTTACTGTGGGATCTGTGGTTAAAGCTGAAATCATTTCACTGATTTCACTGAGGAGAGAGGCAGGGAGCAGGGTACAGCTGGTACTGGAAGTGGCTTTGGGCCCTGCCGGTTTGGATGAGGAGTTTCCCTTTGCTCCTGGGGGAGCGAGGTCCTCCGGGTGATGCGCGGCAGCTGTGGTCCCCTCGCACCCCGCCGAGCGGCTGGCACCCGCTGGGGAAGCCAGCCTGTAATCACTAGCACCTGACATGCGCTAGATTTAATTTCTGACTCGGAGGTGAAATGCAACGCAATTACCAAATCTGGTTCAAATTATAACCCAGCTTGGGTACAGCCTGCAAACTACAGTCCTTTTTGCTAGGCCTTTGTCCATAGCAGCTAGAAAGGCTTAAATAAAGTTGCTGCATTGAAGCGAGCCCAGCAACTGCCTGGCAAAACACTGAAGTAAGGATAGTGTAGAGCCCAGCTATCGCCTCCTCCTACAACACCACGCGGCAAGGCAGCGGTCAGCTGGAGGCTTGGCTGGGGGAAGTATCCTTCCCACCCTGCCTTCCGCGGGGCAGCACACGAAATCCTCCCCGCGGGAAGAAGGTGCGCGGGCGCACACAGCCGCAGCGCACGGCCGCCCGCTGCCGCTCCTCCCTCCCGGCGCAGAGACCCAGCCACGAGGGAGGCTTCGGCACTGGCTCCGCTGGGCACCGCGGCAAGGCTGGCCAGCATGGGAGAAGCAGCTCCTCCTCCTTTTCCTCACTGTTGGGACTCTGTACTTTTCCCCGCCGGGGCAGGTTGGGTGCTGGCAGAGTGTGGCAGCAACCTGGGGGGCAAGCAGCCACCGCCCCCAGCCCTGGGGCCACGACAGAGCCAGGCTGGACCCTCTGATGGGGAGGCAAGATCAGGAAGCACTGGTGCATTGGCAGCTTTCTCTAAGCAAAATCCCTGAATCCCACACAGCATGTGCAAATCCTGCCAGAAGCTCAGGCACGGCGCAGGCACTGCAGGGTGTTTATTCCCCACCACCGCCCCGCTGGCTGCTGTCGGCGGGTACCATTTTGGGGAGGTACCCCAGCATCTTGCTGCTCCTTGATGGAAAGTCACAGAGGCACAGCTGTGCTTGAGTAGTAACTCTCTCTGCAGCAGAGGCCCCTCTGCTATTGATTTCTACCCATTCAGCCCTGCTGTGGTATATAAAGTAGGCTTAGCGTGAGCCRTTTGCACCAGGGCTAGATTTATTCCCGGTGAGCATGGTTGTGCCTGACATTAGAAACACATCTTGCACAGAATCTCATTTTTAACATCCGCTATAACATGCTTTATTGTAGCCCGTTCAACAAAGGAAAGGAGGATTTTTGGAAACAAACAAAAAATTAACCCAACATTTTACAGCAGTTTCTAATGTAGGATACCTGCAAAACCAGAGCTTACCATATGTTAAAAGTATCATGTATTTCCTATACCTGTGGGAAAGATTTTTCTCTTATACATGAAATGGACTGTATTACAAACAGCTTGTTAAATGTGTGACAGATCGGCTTGAAACGATGGTTCTTGTACTCTACAGGCCTGCACATTTGCTAATAAACTGACTACATATACAAACAGTCTGTTCCAGGGTTTAAGCTCCTATTACACTGGTTCATGTTTCAACATGCAGTTTGTGTTTTCAGCAGAACAAGTAAGTGGATGCATATGCATTACAATTCCAGACATCATTCCATACCAGATGTGGTGCCTTTATTTTTAGTACTGCAGGAGTGTCTGCTGACCCTTTCTCACCCCATGTCTAATGAAAGATTGACTGCTCTGGGTTTTCTTATGGTGAATTATATATTAGAGGACAGTGGATTTAAAAATTAATTCAAGATTAATTTAGGGATGACTGCACATGGAATTATTTGGCCAACAGATGAAAAATGAAAATTTCACTACAAAGAAAAAAAATTGTAGAAGTGTCAAATTTTAATCCAATTTTCTATAAAGAATGATCATGTTCTGAGACCCTTCTGAGGACTACAATTAATCATTCAGAGTGATACCCCTTTTCCACTTGCTATGCAAGCTCCCCTCTGAGCCAAAGCACCATCCGTGCTCGTCTGAAGCAGGGATTCATGTGCTCAGTCAGTAAAATAAATTAGCACTGTACCAAATGGCTCCAAATTCAGGAGAACACAATGGCTGAAGCACACACTTAGGTGAAAGGAGGCACAGCTATTGCATGGACTAAAAGAGAAAAAAGTGTAGTACCACTTCTAGCCAGATTTACAGCTTCTATGAAGGCTTGTAACTTTTTAGGCAAATGAGAAATGAATCAAAAGCCAGAAAATGGATCTCTTTCATTTGAGGCTCTGTTAAATTTTAATGGCAGTGCTAGATGTAATACAGACACCCCTGCTTCACTAAATCAAAAGGAAAACACAAAATTGACTAAATTTTATCTTATATGTTTAACTGTTGTGGGATTTTTATATTAAATAAAATAAGAAGAGAAGGCTCTAATGAAAAGCAGGCTAACAAGATGGATGCTAGGAGCTCACCTTACTGAGTAAGGAAACAAAAAAAGGAATAAATAATTCCTTTTAACTAGTAAAACATATTGGTGTAAACAAGACTGTACTAAATAAAACCCTCCAGTTGTCATGATTTCAGTGATATAGTCCTGTGTTTATTCTCTTTCAGTCTAAGTATTTTAATATTACATAATTATTATTATTTGTAGTAATCCTTCTTTTCTGTACAAAACATGCATGGGGGATGAAAAGAGAAAAACAGAGAAAATACACTGTATTCTTCAACTGTCAGAATGATCTCCAGAAATAATTTTTCTGTATTCTCATAGCCACTTTTTTTTTTTTTTTTATATCAGTTCTTGAAAATTAGCAATGCCTATTTTTCAAAGTGGTGAATGAACTGTAGAGAATGAAGCCTCACACAAATGGAACTATAAGCTGAAAAGAATTGAATAAAATTGAATGCACTTTCCATTGTGAAAGATAGAAAATTTAAAGGCCTTGCTGCAACGTATGAATAGTACTGAGCACATAGAATATGTTAACAACAAATTAACTGGGCAACCATGGATGCAGGATAAAAATTGCTTCAAATCAAGGGTTGCAGCCTGCAGGAGCGGAGCAGCTAATCTGCATAAGCTCTCCCTACCTCCCTGTCCGTTTTGTACCTTTCTCTGTCTTGTTACCTTATTAGAGAGGAAAACATTTAAAAAGGAACTCCTGCAGGCTGGCTGATTTCTTGCTGAATCAGCCAGCTTGCTACTGAATTGATTTCTACATCTTCCACCTCATGAAAGCTAGAAAATGTTTTTAATTGAACATGCCCTTAATTTACAGGACATGCTGGTGCAGAAGAGAAAAGGCTGAGAAAGGCAACAAATGCATCCTCTATCTATATACTATAATGATGATGAGGCCTTTTATATGTTGGAAATGAATGGCTATTTAATATGTGTTATTTACCAAAAGGCAATGTATATACCATTAAATGTATGTAACATTAAATGCAGTAGCATTTAATTCTGAAAAATAAATGGAATCTACTATGGGGGGAAGGTACTGAATAGGGATATGCTATAAGTGTACGGTGAATAAGAATAGGGCCCTGTTCTTCCCATGATCAGACACCAATGACACTGGGAATTGTTTTGACAACAAGATCACTAGTTTTCAAATTGATCTGCTGGAGTTCAAATACATACATTTTCATTGTGCTAGCAGAAGAAAGGTAATTTTACTCTGTTTTAATGGATTTTTTCAGCCAAAAATTATAGCCAAAAAAGTATTGTTTGAGTTTTTAAGTAAAAAACATGTAACAAAAATCTTTTCTCAGGTTGTACAAGATGTATAGGAGGTCTATTATTTATAGCCTTATGATAGTTGTGTGGAAGTCAGGAGTTTCCCTATATATCCAAAGCAATTTCTACTGGGAGAGCCTGTCTCCCATACTGTCCTAGCCCAAAGTTAGATTTTAACCAAGAAGTCCTACAGTTTGGATTTATTACTACCAAAATTAACATCTTCTGTCATTTTTTGGAAGTTTAGTATTCTTGGTTGAAAGCATAGGTACTTATTCAGGAATGTACTGACCTCTGCAAAGTACTCTGGAAAGAAAAAAAAAAAGATTGGGTAAGTAAGTGGTCAGTCCTACAAAATTAACATTTACCACATCTTAAATGCTTTGAGACCTAACATCATCTACTAAGACGAGCTCAGGGCGAGGAGCCAGGAGTTCCCGAGTTTTATTCCAGCCCCGGCTACCAGCCCACTCTGTAGCCCTGGGAAAGTTTACAGCATGGGGGATAATGATTACTGAGCTGTTGCCTCATTGACCTAAGCATTTGTATTTCTTTCTTGCCTTTCAGTTTTTATCCCAATCCGTAAGTTTACGAGGCAAGGACAGTACCTGACTTCATAAGCAAGTATTCTAGGAGGGATATAAATCTCCAGGCTTCAGGACATAAGCCAGCCTGTAATGCTAAACAAGGGAAACTTAGCTTCCAGGCAGATTATCTCCAAACTGCCAGCTGTAGTGTTTCTTTGTCTGAAGCAGCTGGTACTGACCACTCTTGGAGATAGGGTACTAGGAGAGATGGATCACTGGTTTGATCCAGTATGGCAATTCCCAGGCTCTTCTACAGTGCCAATTATATTACTGGCAGTCAATAACAATAATAAGATTACCAAGAGGAATTTAACTAATGAGATCAAATAAAGAATCAAAATTTGGTGAGGAAGGGAAGATCCGTCGTATTGCCAGATGTCCAAAACATATTGAATCAAAGGAGGGKTTTTTTTTTCTCCATGGTAATTTTAAATACAGCTTTTCAAAGTTTCTACTTTTGGAGCCTTCTAATGTAATTTTATTGAGATCAGTGGTTGCATAAAATAAAGCTTGAGAAGTGTCACATATAATTAATGGAAGTGAGGGAGAAGCGGGAGGAAGGAGTAGAAAGTTTGTGAAAGTTTGCAGTGTGGAAATGTGCAGATTGGGAAGTGACGGATAACACTGAATTACATAAGAAGCCACAAATGGGCAGGCAGGAGAAAGAGGAAACCTTGCTGCACTGTCCTCGGAGTACATTATGCAGCGTGTTTACCAACAACAGAGTCTGGGAATCAAAATGATGCCAATAGTTAGCAGCCAACATCTAAGAGCTGAAAAGCACCGAATTCCCTCTGATAGGAGTGGACGTTCAGAGGTTGTGAGCACTAGAAAGATTTAAGCTTTGATTAGGGGCAGCGGCTTTTGCTTTGCTTCACTTTCCTAATAAATTCTGTTTGTGGAAAGGATAGGGAGCCCTGGCTCTGCTGGAGCTGCGTTAGACCGTAGGTTAGAGTACTGCGATCCCAGATGGCTGAAGCAACGCCAGCTGGTAGCACTTGGACAAAGAGTTCAGTCTGATGAAACACAGCCTGACAGCTGGTATCAGATGCTGGAGAACTGTAAGTTTCACTGAACGTGTTGCTATTGGAATCATGACAGAAATTTCAAGGGAGGAAAAAAAAATTAAATTTGAGAGACATTAGTAGAGGATCTCGTCTGCATTAAAAGGAGAGCTCAGCCATGCTTTGCTGATGTTGCCAGCTGAGGAGTTGGCTTGATGTTTCTAAGGGCCTGTTTACACTGCCATATAGTAAGAACTTAGTATGATTTCTTGTTCAGAGGAACCATTGGCAGGTTCCAAAAACAAGCCTAAACTTGAGGCCATTAGCTCGTTTGTTAAAAGCTGGATCCAATTGCATCACAGTATTTTGGCAGTGGTCCCTTACTTGTTTTCAGTTGTAGTGCTGAAGGGACAAAAAGTCAGGATTCAAACTTTATAACGATTTACAAATTAAAAGCCAATATTTTTGACTGCACCTACAGGTTGACCAGAACAGCAGGGAGCCATATCATAAAGGGACTCCCCTGCATGGGGACACAGCTGCATTTTGTGACAGCTAAAGTTTGGGCCTCCATTAGATGTAGACTTGAATAAACTGCATTGTGGATAATGAAACTTAGACATGTCCACGAGACAAAAGACAACTCTGAAAGATAAGTCTCTTCGCTAGGCATAGGTGGAAAGACAATCTCACATTTGACTGCCACTGTGCCCTGACCATCAGCACTTAGGAACCCGGGGTACCCTTGGGTTACCTTCTTTGCCCATCTGTGTCAGTAGTTTCTGGGTCCCCACCCCAGTGCCAATATTTCTGATTTTGGACATATCTTTAAAGACTCTCTGTCTTGCCTAAGCAGCCTATTGCATATTTAAGCATATTACATATTCACAGCTGTGGGGCTGGGATTCTTCCCACCTTATTTTTGAAATCTAAAAGTTAGGTATCAATTCTAAGCTTGTCATCTGGGCTTTCTCAATAGCTAGTGGAGATAGTAAAACATGATTGGAGTAGGTGGCATGAATTGTCATTGACAGATACCAATTGCCCTCCTTTAGGTATAGAAGACAGTATAAATGGCCTTCTCAGAGCAGATGTTGTTAGCGTTTGTTTAGTTAAAGTCTGGGCAGGTCAATCCCACTGTGTTTGAGATTTTAAGACATATTCCTCTTGGCATGATTTGTTATCTAGGTTAGGTGTGTCCCCATTCATCACAGTCATTGCGGTGACTCCTGTTTGCCAACAGCTAAGTCTTTCCTTGCATTGTAAGAAAACCGGCATCTTACTTAGGACTGAGAATCTAGTGGCAGTTCTGAGCCCTGAGATGTCTATSAACTTTTGTGGGTTTATCTCTAAATACCAAACAAACAAGGCCTAGGAAGTCTTAGAGCAGACTAAAAGACTGGATGAAAAGGGAGCCATGAAAACGGGTGTCCATACTGAKGCACCAGGCACCTCCTTGTCACACGCGATGGTCTTACATATAAACTCAGTAACAAAACTGTTTAAAAAAATGGAGTGTGGTGGGGTAACCTTGGCCAAGGGCCAGACACCCATCCAGACACTCTTTCACTCCTCCTCCTCAACAGGACAGGAGGAGAAGACAGGATGAGAAAGCCCTTCAGTCGAGAAAAAGACAGGGGGATGACTTAACAATTGCCATCATGGGCAAAACAGGCTCAACTTCGGGAAAAATAATTTATTGCCAATTAAAATAGATTCAGGTAGTGAGAAACAAAGGCAAGCATTAAACCAACACCTTTCCTCCCCCTTTCTCAAGTTCAAGTCCAGGCTCCTCTCCCTTCCCCCAGGGCACAGGGTGGGTGAAGGGGGTTACAGGCAGTACACAGCGCTTCCTCTCTGCTGCTCCTTCCCTCTCCCACCTTTCCCCTGCTCCTGTGCAGGTGTTCCCCATGGGCTGCAGTCCTTCAGGAAAAACCTGCTGCTGTGTGGACTCTCCATGGACTGCAGTTTCCTTTTGGGGCATATCCACCTGCTGTGGCATGAGATCCTCTGTGGTCCATAGCGTGGACATCTGCTCCACCATGGTCCTCCATGGGCTGCAGGGAAATATCTGCCATGGAGCTCCTCCTCCTCCTGGGCGCCAACACCCAGTACAGGAAGCAACAATGGAAAGACCTTCCATCTAGTAACTGTAAACACGCTTCTGTTTACTTGTTTGGCTTTCAAAATTTCCCTTTTGAAAGGTTTTTTCTAATTCATTCTTTCTCTGTTTTTTCATCTTTTCCATTTAGCCTCAAAAATAAAGGGTGGAAGACAAATGGCACATTGTGAAAGGAGAAAAGCAGGCAACTTATAAAAATGAAAGCCTTCAAAAGCAAAAAGTGTTTTGTTTTACAGTTTTGCCTAAAAATAATAAAAAAATTAAACTTTTCCCAGAAAGGATTCAATATTCAAAATGTTGTTTTCAATGTGTTATTATATAGAAGCCAGCAAACCAGCTTTACAAAACAAAATAATGGATGATATTGGGGAACCTTTTATCTCCTTCAAGAGTGTCGTCAGATCAAAAGGGCAACCTCATTCTTCTTCCAGAGCTCTAAGGACAAGGATGCTTTAATTTTCCTTGATGGCATCTAAAAGCGATGAGATAGTATCCAAGAGCCAATCTTAGAAAAGCAGCAGCAAAACGCTTGCTCTCTTTTCTATCTATATTTTATAATTACTCAGAATTACTCTAAGTCAATAATCAATGTCTTTTATTCCAGTGAAATTTATTTAATGGCGTAGAGCCATCAAGTTGTAACTCATTCAATAAATTGAATATATTTCCTCTTTCCCCTGTCCCTTTCACTGTTTGTCACATACACCCGCTGTGTAATGTTTCAAATTAAAAGGAGAAATTGAGGACAGGAAGTGTGTTACTTGTACATCAGTTTATTAAAACCCGTATTTTCATTGGTGCTTTTAAATGCTGTCTTGACTGGAATGAAGAACTGGCATAATTTTTGTTCATTTAAAAAAATGAAATATTTATTATTTTAATTACTGAATGGAGTTATTTAACTGGATTTTCCCTATTTTTCACCTTTTTTTTCTCTAGTGAAATGCGTTTATTTCTTTTTTATTTTTTTTTAATTTTATTTTTCTATTTTTGCTAATCACAGTGACGATATGGGAACCCTTGTGTTACACTACACAATTTTTTAAGCACAGAAGCCTAGCTGAAAAAGCGGTAACAAAAAACGAGGTCCTAAGACATCAAATCCACACTTAGCAAAGCTCCTTTATTCAGTGCAATTAAAAGAGCCATCGTTTTTCTTACCATTGCTTGGCGATGGGCATCAAGCTGCCACTTGGAGAGATGCCAACAGCACGCACCATTGACTACCCTTCCAGCAGATGCGCAATTTACCAAAGTACAGGACTGAATGAGGTGAAAACGGAAGTAAAAGCCAAGCAGATCAAGAGAAATCAGCATTCACCTTTTGCATTGCTAAAGTCCTCAGCAATGAAAGGTGGGAAGGACCCCCAGATCTGCCTGGGAAGGGGGCAGGGAGCATGGCACTCTGGAAGTGCATTATCGGGGAGAAGAGCAGACTGCAAGCAGCAGCAGGAAATTCAGCTTCAGGAGATTTATGAGCAGCGGTGTCCAGAAACCCAGTGAGGAGCCTCTTGAACTGCAGAGTTGTGTTAGGAGAAGCTTATTCCCTCCCTCTTCCCCAGCATGGGCACACTGGGCAGGTGCTAGGATGTTCTGMTGTCTCGCCTTGATTTATTTATTTGATGAAAAATAATGAAAGGGATGATTCTCGAGAGTCCTTGGAGATTCCATTAACTCTGCAAATTGAGCATATTGATAAGTTGGTGATTATTTTGAAATGAACTAGAGAAAGCGAAAGGAAAAATGCTTGTAGGAAGGGCCTGCTTAATGTGCAGAGATTTTAAAGTGTAGGTAATATTTCAAGTGTATCAAAATACAGTAAAAAGACCAGGGGTTAATTACACTGGCATGATAGTTGGAACCACATTATTGTAATTCTCTTGGAAAGCACTATGGAGCATATGGAGTGAATGAGGGGCCTACGTGTGCATAATAAGTTCTGTATGGGGATAAGGTGAAGGAGCAAGAGCTCTCTTGTGTGTAAGAGGCACTAAATAAGGGGGAAAAAATGATTTAACTACTTGATGGACTAACTTTGTACGTAGCAACACATTCAAGGTTCCCTATTCTTTAAGCAGCAACATACATAAATTCACTCACTGCCATGATTCATCTTCATTTCACACAGCAAATACTACTACAAATAGTCTACAGAGCACATGCTGGAGAGTTGACTGTTCATAGACATGCTCACATTGCATCAGAAACTTGATATTTTGTGCTGTGCAGAACTGTTAAGCGTTTACATTACAAGTTTGCTTCCCTGCTACTGCATTTTTCCTTTGTTATTTCTGATGGTGTTTCCAGTTCTCAAGTCACTGGATTTTTTGTGCAGGGATCTGACCACCTCTTAGAGTATCATCTCAGTAATGGAGAGCAAGAGAAGACGAAAAACACCCTTGAAAATACTCCTCAATTCCAAAAGATTCTGCTGGTGGCTTTGAAGAGTGGGTGTTTGCTCACTTAGCTGAAAACTAATTTTAATCATCTAACAATAATGTTGTAAGAAGAAGTTTAGACATCAAACTTAGACTAGGGGACTAAATTTTAGACAACTAAAGATAGGTGTAGTGAATCCAACCAAAAACACTGTTGCTTATTTAAAAGAGGAGAAATTACACTGGAAAAAGAATGAAGAGAGAATTTGCAGAAAAAAAAAACCCAAACAACATAAAGCAAGTCTTCTGCCTAATTTCCACTAAGTATCATCTTTGCTAGGCAAAACAGGGCCTTTAGTTCATGAAAAAATTGTGCTACTAATAAATAGTAAATTACTCAGGAGATAAGAAAAGTAGACCAATTCTGTAGGTGAGCTCTGAACTAGGGTCCAGTTCCGCTTTTAGTCCTGTGCACCTAAAGGTTTTGAAATCTTCCAGGGGTGGGATCATATAATTAAATATTCCATGATGTGAAATACAGCAAAAGTGGAGAATTAAGGTAACAAAGGCCACCTGGATATTTTTTTTTTTTCCTATAGAGTGACTGGTATTGTTTCTCTTATATTGTTTTAGCAGAATTGTTGCATGCACTAACTAATTAGAATAAGGTRTAGAAAGGCAGTAAATGCACAGTGTTTGAGCTTTGCCAAATTAATCTCTTATGCCCAATTTTTAGAATTTGTAGTACATTTGGGACTATATTTCCACTTTTCCTTTAATATCTGCATTTGCTTTCACCTCTAATGAATCGAGGGTACGAATGTTAATACTTTAATTGGCAAAATTCTTCATTATAGAATCATAKAATCATAGAATCATAGAATCATTAAGGTTGGAAAAGACCTCTAAGATCATCAAATCCAACCGTCAACCCAACACCACCATGCCCACTAAACCATGTCCTGAAGTACTACATCTACATGTTTTTTGAACGTCTCCAGTGATGGTGACTCAAYCACTTCCCTGGGCAGCCTGTTCCAGTGCTTGACAACCCTTTCAGCGAAGAAATTTTTCCTAATGTCCAATCTAAACCTCCCCTGGTGCAACTTGAGGCCATTTCCTCTCGTCCTATCGCTAGTTACTTGGGAGAAGAGACCAACACCCACCTCGCTACAGCCTCCTTTCAGGTAGTTGTAGAGAGCAATAAGGTCTCCCCTCAGCCTCCTCTTCTCCAGGCTAAACAACCCCAGTTCCCTCAGCYGATCCTCATCAGACCTGTTCTCTAGACCCTTCACCAGCTTCGTTGCCCTCCTTTGGACACGCTCCAGCACCTCAAKGTCCTTCTTGTAGTGAGGGGCCCAAAACTGAACACAGGATTCGAGGTGCGGCCTCACCAGTGCCGAGTACAGGGGCACGATCACCTCCCTAGTCCTGCTGGCCACACTATTCCTGATACAGGCCAGGATGCTGTTGGCCTTCTYGGCCACCTGGGCACACTGCCAGCTCATGTTCAACCAGCACCCCCAGGTCCTTTTCCGCYGGGCAGCTTTCCAGCCACTCTTCCCCAAGCCTGTAGCGTTGCCTGGGGTTGCTGTGACCCAAGTGCAGGACCCGGCACTTGGCCTTGTTGAAGCTCATGCAATTGGCCTCRGCCCATCGATCCAGCCTGTCCAGATCCCTCTGCAGAGCCTTCCTACCCTCAGGCAAATCAACACTGCTGCCCAACTTGGTGTCATCTGCAAACTTACTGAGGGTGCACTTGATCCCCTCATCCAGATCATTGATAGAGATATTAAACAAGACCAGCCCCAAAACTGAGCCCTAGGGAACACTGCTTGTGACCGGCCGCCAACTGGATTTAACTCAATTTGCAGCATTTCTACTATAAATCAGAAAAAAGCCAAATATTTTAGAAACCAAAAACTGGTACACAAACTCACATCTCTAGGAATCTTTTGGTGATGCCTACCTGTAATTGAATTAATCATCCATTACAAAAAAAAAAAAAAAAGAAGAATGAGAAATTGAACTTGTTTATAAGAGTGTACCACATAAAGGAATCATTTTCAGCTGTTTATCAGAGTTGCATCTGGGCACTTAAATCCAACAGCCATGAAAAGGCCATTTTATTTTCCGAACTTGTGGCACACATTCACTTCAGTAATAAGATTCTTCATAAAATCAGTCTCAATACAAGCAGTATATAGCTGTAAAATTTTCTTTAACAGAAAGTAAAATAACAGTCACCCCTTGGTAGAAGACTTTCACAGCTCACGAACTAAAAGTCTTCCTCCAAACTCAGTCCTGTCTCTTTTTGAGAGAACAGGGAAGTGGAAGATAAGGCATAGGGGGTATATTTCAAAACATTTAGGTATTCACAAACATTTAAAAGCTAATCACTGACCTAAAAGTTGATATTGTCTAAGGATCAACAGTTACAATAATGCATCATTATTTTGTGTAAATAGGTCATTGCACTTAAAGTTATAGCTACCACATCACATCGGTACTGAAATACGATGTCCACTGGAAATACTATAATGAATTTGGCAACAAATGTGCAAATAAATTAGAGACTGGAAAATAAGGGGGTAAACAAACTCAACCTGTTCGGCTAGATGAAGAGAAGGATGAAAAGTAACTTGATCACAGTGTATACATGCTTATGCTTGGAAACTGAAAATAATTAGGCAAGGGCATTTCAGCCTTACTGACAAATGTATATTTATCTAACCTCAACTTTCAGCCAGTGTCTGGAAGCTGTTCCTTTTGTAAGTCAGAAACTTTCCAGCGATTGGAAGCTGAAGTTAAACAAATTCAATCTTGAAATAAGAAGCAATTTCTTAACAAAGAAAGTAAATAAAGATCAGAACATGCTGTTGCTTCACATGAAGATGGTGAATTCACCATTAGTTTAAATACTGTTGTAAAACAAATTTTACTGTTGTAAAATTAATCCTGCTTCTGAAAGAAATTGTGCAGCCTGTGGGAAATGTTGAAGAGAGAGGACTGGAATATTCATTTGCTACAGGCTCTCTAATGCATTCCTTGTTATTGCAAGCATACAAGGCATTAATGGAAACTTTAGTCTGCTTGTTCTTCTGAAATGCTGTCATCCTACTCAAGTTCTCAGACTCGAGTAGATAGGGATAAGAGGATGAAACTTGGTGGCTTGAGAATATTGAGATTAGGGTGCATCTGGACTTGCGTGCAGTGAAATGACAGATGTGAGAGGTCTGCAGCAGCTTTACAGGGAATCCCTTTATGCCTGAGCCTTTGCACAAGATGCATGGTACACTGCTCCAGCAGACCCACCACTGGTGGTGTTGGCAGATGTCACCTGGACCTTCCAGGTAGAACTGCATTCTGGGGTGCCTAAGTTTGTATCAGGTTTACATGTAATTAGGAGACCTACCGCTCTTCTTTACCCTGTCCACCGACAAGCATCTCATGGGTGCCCAGCCAGAAACATGCACCCTTGGGGATCATGGGGGCTCATTTTCCTAAAGATGAAAACAAAGATAAAAATGAAAGCAAGGGGTTGGAGAGAGGAAGCTGAAGTTTGTTCTGTTGTAACAACTGGAGGCCAAACGGGAGGCACCCTGTTACA
Organism: Oceanodroma leucorhoa; assembly: GCA_030449065.1. NCBI lineage: Eukaryota > Metazoa > Chordata > Aves > Procellariiformes > Oceanodroma > Oceanodroma leucorhoa. Next base: position 8,029,672 of record JASVER010000047.1, read on the forward strand.
TACAGGGAGACTAGTGCTTAGATAAGCAAAGGAAGAAAACAGATGTGAAGTGCCTTTCCCAAGATTACACAGCCAGCCAGCTGGGAGCTCGGCCGACCAGCTGGGGCTCTCCCTGCTAGTCCAGAGCCTGTGCATCCTCCAGCATCTCTGGTGCAAGCCATTGAGTTGAAATATATTTATAGTTATGATTCTTGCAAACAGAAGTAGTCAAGGAGAAAATTTCATAGTTTCCATACCTGCATAAAACAATCATGACAGGCCTCAGGAAAGATATCCTGGCCATTATCAATTCACAGTAGCGATACAGTAATGACATAAACACAGGGAAATAATCGATAGTATTTGTTCATATTAAAATTTTGCCTTCCCTCCTCCCTCTCTCCGGCATCTTTTGTTTGGCTCTTAGTGTAAATAATTGGTTCTGCTGTCTAATGCATATAACCTGTTTATTGAGAAGAAGTATAAAACAAGGCTCCAGATGTCAGATCAGGACCTCCTTGTCCTTCTCCCTCCCTGGTTAGTGAAAACATTGAAAAAAAGGCAATACCAACAAAAGAAGAATCCAGCAGAGAGAACGTGTTCAGGGATCCTCTGTACACCCCTACCGTACACCCCTCCTCTGTACACCCCTACTGTAAGTCACATACAAGAACATTTGTAACACATGCCCCTAGCCAAGGGTAGCGACTGGCAGGCATTCCCAACATGCTGTAATGGGCTACAGCTCTCCAGAAAAGTGAGATTTCATCTTCACAGCTATGCTGAGCCAAAGCAAGAGCTGGAATCATAAATGCTGTCAGCCACTCTGAACTCCTCTGCTTTGGCATGGTAACACACTAACTCAAGGTATTGTGAAAATATTACTTTTAAGTATAAAAGCTTGGTAAGCTGGCTAGATTAACAAGCAACATGACACAATCTCGCTGTCTCTTCTCTCATTATTTTTAGAAACCCCATTTTAGAGACCCAGAAAAACATCTTTAGCCTGAATTGTAAACATTCTGCTATACTGTCCTGTTTGGTACCCAAGCCTTAAGGACAGTCGGTTCCTTAGCTTTTCAGAGGTACATTTTAACTCTACTGTTCAGCTTGAGTAAGGAGCCTCCATAATACACAAAGCCCAGCTAGGGTTTGATCTATACAACCACCTTTCTCTGAGACAGAATAAAGAAGAAGGTAGTTTAAGGAAGTAAACTTTTCAGCCTATATTGAAATATTAATCTATAGCTTCTTGGCTCCTGTTGTCTCACTAATTTAGTACCAAAGCACCCTGGATGTGCCCAGAGAAATGAGCTCTGCTTCCTAGAAACAGTGAGGGCAGCTGTAGCAGCAGCGTGGGAAGGGGATTGCAGCATTTCTATGCTGCTGCCTGGAGCTGCCCGGGTCCCTCCTGCTTTGCTTTGCCCCAGCGAGCTGTGCTGGGCTGCACTGGGCTGGGCTGGTGTGGGCTTTGGGGAAGGAGGCTGCATTCCCCCATGCCCGACCCCTGCCCACCTGCTGTCCACCCACTGCATTGCAAGGATCTGACTGGAACTCCGGAAAAGGTATTAATAGGCTATCTCCGAGTAAGGGTCAACAGAGGAGCATACATACTGCTTAAATTAGTGTTCTATATTTACAGCAAGAGTTGCAAGTTTCAGTCACTGGAAGCCTCTTGAAAAGAAATGTGGCCTCTCTGCCCATGACAAATCATTATTTCTTTCCCTGAAGTTATAAGCATGGACAACCACAGTAATGAGTTATCAGACATTTTAAACTCAGATTATTTCTGTGCTTCTTTTTAAGGATGTGGTGTAAACCCCTGACTGATCTCAGTAGGAGACTAGGTAGAACAATGCAAAATATTCTAAAAATTCCAAATAAAGTAATTCCTCAGTCATGAATATGCACATAAGCATGCCTAAGAGAGCAATTATTTTTTTCATACATGTGATGGAAAWAAATTGTGTTAAATGCAACAAGTGAAAATAGATGTAGATAATGAGAATTCAGCACAGCAGTAATTTCAAGCTTTTAGATTCCCACAAAGACAAAAGTCTTCTAATACTACTCTATTTTAACCCCCAAGATTCAGTACTAGAATCTCAGTGGACCGTGTGGGTTTAAAATTAGCTAGAGGAGTGCAGGCTCTGCTCTTCATGCCAGGGCAAACCAGCATCCAAACTGGCAAACGTTGCGGCTTCCATAGCTGGGTGAGTAACACCATGGTGAAAATACCACAAATAGAGACATTTGCATGTGAGGAGATACTGTAGCTGCAGTTTTGCAACTAAAACATCAGTATCCCTCTTCTATACCTGCTCAATAACCGGCTCTGAGGGATATGTTTCTAGCTACATAAATAAGGTTTTCTAGCTCATCAGGGAAACCTGCCACTTTTGGATGATGTATAGAAAATAGATTACTTGAGACAATCTTTGACCACACTTAAAGTGTAGATAAAGAAATTAAGATAGAATGGTAGACAGCTTTCAGTTTGGAAAATTTGAGCCCTTTTTGATTTTACAGAGGCAATCTGCCACCGGAATTTCATAAAATAACTTCTCAGTTCTCCAGCATTCTCCATCTGGGCATCTCAGACTTTGTCCATTTTACGGTGTAGAAACATAATAATGTCATCATTTCAAGGGGTGGGAAGCTAAGCTCCAGAAACTCAGACAAAGTTTGACTTTTCAGTCTTTGGCAGGATGTGGAAACAGAAATATAGTGCCCTTATGTGTAATTTCCTGCTTCTATAGCTAGGTCTTTCTCAATGTAAACCAAGAAAAAACCAAGCCCAAATTTCCTCCCGCTAAGGAATATGCGTGAGCTTATCTGAGAGCAGACTATGCTGCTATTCTTTTTATAAGAAATAGCTCAGGCCACACCTAAATACCAAGCAATGAACATTTGTGGCATTTGAGCAATTAATTTCCCAGACAACATTTCTGATGGTGAATGGCAGAGGATGTTGTGTGGGGTTTTTTCTCTCTCTCGTCTTCCCCCGCCCTCCACCCCCGCTGTTGGTCTTGCTGCTGTGTCTTTATCATACTTTGTACGATGGCATGTCTACTTTGGGAAATGATGATTCCAGTGTGGGTGGATGGAAAGAGATCTGCCAGAGGGTGCAAATTTCAAATTGCTGCCACGGATACACCCTTCTGTGCTGTCTTCTCAAGATACCAGAAAAAGTCTCCAAGGAATGCCTGGGGCTTGACTCTCGGCATAAAGATAGACTTCTACACCCTGCGTTTTTCTTTCAATATTAAGGAAACAGAGACAGTAAATACAGCTAATCAATTCAAATTGACTTAATAGAGGAGGCCATCGTGAAATCCTTACTGGAAGTCCTGAAATATTTGTATATTTATCCCACTCATCCCATTATTGGGCTCGGAAAATTGTTCAAAATGCTGCTTCCAAGTCAAGGTGACTCACCATTGGTGATCTTTACACTAAAGTCAGACTACATAATTTTAAAATATTGATAAGCACAATGTGTAAGAAGTATTCCAAAGTAGGGTATAATGCTTACCACTGTAAATGTGAGACTTTGCTATGCGAAATATATGAGAAATGGAAACACTGAGGAAGTAAAAAATTTGTGTCTAAAATAATGCTAGTAATGATGCCATACCATATCTACCTCAGAAAATAACATGCTTTTCTCAGACGAGAAGAATGCCTGTCTCTAGCTGGGTAAACTGATTACTCAGTTTCTGGTTCCCTGCATATCTGTCCTTATTAAAAGGAAGTGCAGAAGTTCAGCTGGATATGTGCTGTAGCCTGTGCTGCTGACTGTTTCGGGACGGTGGGGGGAGAGGGAGCTGATGCAAGGAGGAAAATGAAGATTTCAGAGACAGAATATTTGTGGTAAAGTATTAACTCAAGAAGTCACTTGCTAAGGAAATGTTTTGCTTATATAAAAAAAAAAAAAAAAAAAAGTTTTACATCCTTGTTTAAGGTCTTTATTCCCTCAGTGTGGTATAGTACAGACTCCCAAGTGGATGTTTTACCGGAGTTCTGAGTAGCATACAATGTCTGTGTGTATTTAACATTTTGGACATGAAAACTGTTGGCTGATGTAACTGCTTCATCTTCCTTGAAGTATGACTAGACCAGTAGGTATAGTCTGCTTTCCATTAGCTTGTATATGTGTGTGTGTCACCTAACATAACACTTATAAGAAAACTCAGCTAACTCATCGTTTCTGTTAATCAGAGCAAGATGTAAACAGCAAGGGAATAAGCAGGTCTGTCTGCTTATCCTGAACCCTATTGCACACCCAGGCTATGTCACTTAGATCCATCAACCTTCTTTTTCATGGATACTAACTTATGTTATGCCTTCCTCCCAACAGGCACACTTAATCACTGCATATGCATAATGATTAGAAATCATGGGACTTGATAATAAGATAGGATGGAGTTGCTTCCACAAATTACTGCTTGGAGTAGTGTACACTAGTCTAAATCAGTGTATTGATGTGATATAGGAGAAGAAAAAAGAAGTGAATATGTGATCAATGTCAGGGATTTAAAAATAGCATTCTTCCATGAAGAAATAGCAGAAATGAGATTCATCAGTGCGTAGGCATCAGTGCTCTATGTTTATTAGGTGAATTAGTGCTATATGCTACTTACTGAGAGAGAGGAAGAAGCTATATTATTTTCTTCCCCAAAGAACCCAAGGTTTTCTGATATCAGGACACTTTCAAGGCTGTGTTAGAATCCAGGAAGTCTCAACAAGTGTAAAATCCATATTCATGTAAATATGGTGTTCCCCTCCCAAAGAAAATAGCCAGAGATTCTGATACTACAATTGGTATTATGTGAACAATGTATAGGGCAGCTGTATGAAGTCTTTATGTTTTACTGACACTTCTTTTGTTTTATTCCTTTGACATAGACATATTTATGCAGCTATAAATTCTTATACAGTTAAAAAAAAGAGCAAACAAAAAACAAATCCCAAACAAGAAAATTAGTGCTATGTGACTTATGCAGTTACAATCACACCTTTGTCACAGTCCTTACTGGTATAACTGTGGTTACAGAGAGATGTCCTCTTTTATACCTAATTGTACAGTTGAAGATGGTGTTGTCAATAGACTCTTCCTGGTGGAAGAATCACATCAAGCAAAGTCAGACCATTTAGCTCCTACTCTCCTCATCCGTGGAAAAGAGGCACAGATCTTTGAAAAATGAGAATTGCCTATGGCTTATATTAGTAAAAAATAAATAATATTAAAATAATAAATATCATCCTTCTGACTTGCACAGTTGTGAAGGCAAAACCTTGGAGGTGTGGTCAAGCCTAATATAGGCATGTGAGCTATTGACAGTGGAAAGGAAAAGAAAAAAAAAGGATAAGCAGAGAACTGGTGAGGTGTTGAATGTTTTAAGTGATTACTTATTTGTGAGTTTTTATTGGTGATGAGGTATGATCTTATCAACATTATCTCAGTATTAACAAAGTTGTGTGTGTGTAGAAGGAAAGTATGTGTTTCACACACGCACGTCTTTCACTTTGTGTGCTCATGTAATGTATATGTAGATAAAGATGTACAGAGTACGGTGTCTCAGTTACTATATGTTAACTCATATATGTTTGTGAGTATGTATATATATGTATGTATACATATACATATGCATATATATATACATGCAGCAAGAGACATGTATATTTAAGCTGTTAGAATCAGATTTGACAGTGATACAACACAGCTGTTTTAAAGTGGTTGGCTCACCACTTATCTATTACAACCAGGAACAATATCATTAGGAACATTATTATTGTATTATACTAGCTCTAGTTTCCAAGCAGGAAAAAAAAAAGGAAAAAAGGCAGATGCAAGTGGGTACCGGTTAGGAATGGCAAATTGTATTAAGGTTTTTAAACATGACAGACTGAACCTGAATTCTCAATGCAATGAGGAAGCAAAGATATTGACTCTTCAGCATCCCAGCACAAACATCTGTAAAATATTTGTTTTCCCGAAAATATATTTGGTCTTCGCTGAATAGCCTGCTGTTAAAATGTCCTGCTCYTCTTGCATGGAGATACATGAACCACGAAAGCAGCCTGCTGCAATGCTGATTCTTTGGTGTTTAGAAGCTCTCACCTTGATAGACTCAAATTTCAAGGTTTTGGCACATATCTAAGTAAACAAACAATCCTATATCTAGTCCATTTAAGAAAAAACACGGGATCTTAGGAAAGGCAAATGGACAATTCATATGCATTTAGAGCCTTTTTGAAGGACTTCAGTAGGTGTTTGTGAATTTTCTTACTAAAAGCATTTAGAAAGTCACTGCCAGCAAATCAGATAATCCAAAGTTGATGGAGTTAAAACTAATCTGTTGCTTAAAAATATTTACTATTGACACAAGAGAACACTACTTCTTCAGGCAGTCACCTGAGTTTGGGATCACTAATCTTTACTACATATCCCTGAATCTTGTTAGTGAACCATCTGCTTATGAGAACTTTAACCACAATAAAATGTGAATCTGGAAGGAGCAATATGTCAAAGCACTTTTGAACCATCATGTTCAGAAGCTTTTGAATAATTAGGTTGTCTCAAAGTCTCCTTACTGAGTCTGAAATAAGTATAATACTCCAATATACTGATAAAATCAAACGTACATAATAGCCTTTGTTCTTACAATTACAAGTAATTCAGTTACCACAAGTTGGCAAATTATTGCTTATCAGACACCCACAGTACATGAGTATATGTGAGCTGCTTGCCTTGTGCCTGCTGCACTTGTGAAATAAAATCTATTAGCATAAACTTCCTCCTTGTTTTCACTCTGGTTTTGCAAGGACGAGAAGCATGCAGATGAGCCATTATTGTAGCTCAGATGACAAGTGGTAACTTGTTGTGACAACTGGATCACTCACAATGGCTTGAACACATCCCAGATATATCACTAACAAATCCTTTTATGCTACAAATTTATATTTAAATCTTTTTTTTTTTCCGTAGAGAATTAGCTTCCTGAAATAGTAATCTTCTTCCAGTGAGAAAGAAAGATTTTTAACCTGTTGATGGAAGCATGCTAAGTATTGCCTTTTCTGTTTCACATGAAAGCAGAGCTTCTGAGAATGCTTAAGAAAACAGATTTAGAAACTTTAGTAAAATTTCACAATCCCAATCAAAACTTCCCTTCGTAACATATGTTATAGCAAACTATTAGGTGAGATGCTCAGGACTCTGGTACAGAGTTCCTTGCTCTGGCTGAAATCCAGTGACACAGCCACATATTACACAAGCAAGAGTTAGACATAGCACATTAAATTCTTCTTGCATTAGACAACTACAGGCACTGACCTAAAAAATCTTGTTCTCCACTAAGACATCTTCATTGAAAGAGTGGCAGAAGTAAAGTATTACAAGAATGTCAGCTAGCTACTAAGTAAGACTTTGCCTTGAAATGGAAACTGTCTGTCATAGAACAAGATATTCCACAATGGCTGTTATAGCATAGCCTGGTGTACAAGTATTTGCCACAGCGCTGAGCCCACCAGGAGGCCCTGTGTCCTCATCCCCTCCGRCATGGTCAGCTCTGATACCATGCAGCTGTGCAACATTGCAAAAAAAGCTAAGTGTGAGAAAGGGCTATGAGGAGCTTTGTCTGGAGCCACTCCACCTTGGCTCAGGAGCTTCACAGCCCTCACCTTGGTCCTTGCCTGAGGAACGGTGGAGGCATGTTGTGCCTAGCTGTGTACCTTGCTGATTTTTACCTGGTCTTGCTCACTTGGCTTCCTGGCTCGATCTTGGACCAGTCCTGCCACTACAGATCTGCTTGGACATCACTGGGCTCTGACGTAACTGACCAAGGTTACTGTGATATCCCTGTTCTGCTCACCTTGTTTGAGGGCTGTGAGATGGGGCGTAAGTCAGTGAATACGCTACCCAGTTGGCCTCACTGTCGTCCCAGGCTCCTGGTGCCCCTGCTCTTGCAGGGGAGCCCCACTCCTACAGCTCTTGGACAGTACTGTCTTCTGGACTAAAAATAATTTTTATTCTGCTCTGCATTGTGAACAGAATAATTGTAGTGGAATAAAGTCACTGTGATGGCCAATTTCTTCATGTAGACCAGACCTAAATGGATTTCTTACTTTTAGGATTGGAATTTTGATGGAGGTCACTGTCCATAACCTGGAAAATCCTTTGCAGTATGGAAATGACATGTAGAGAATTAGCAATAGAGTTGTGTGAAGCATTTGCAATGAAGCCAGACAGCACAAAATTGACCTCTTGGGGGATTTCATTATGAAGTAAAAAAAATAGGCCTGTGTTGCCAAGAGTTTTCCTCGTGTTTGCTGGCATTACGGGTCAACCTTGCCACCTTGTGTTTTGCCTTGCAAGTCAAGCAGTGTTTGCAATTTCTTGTGGCTTTTATGCAATGTCAGCTATAATGTGTTTTTACTACATTTTGCTTTTCATTGCTGAACAGATTTCAACCAAGCGCTTAGGAGAGAGAAAGTGAGTTTAAGTAGCTTGAAATTGAAGGAAAAATGGGCAAGAGTCTCAGTGAAGAAATATCAGAATGTTTCTCATAAAAAGTACAAAAAGCAGTCAGTATTTTATCAAAGACAGCGAGCAGGATAGCTCAGGTGACTACTAGTCTTTTCTCCGATACCAGTGAGAGCAGAATAATGGAAAGGGTTGTATGGAATTCAATTAATAAAGAATCAAAGGATCAGAATATGTTTAATGCCAGCCAACATGATCTAATGGAAAATAGGTCTTGTCACAAAAACCTGAATTCATTCTTTGATGAGATTACAAGTTTGGTTGACAAAGAACCTATGTAGACATAATGTGCTTAGAGTTATGCCAGGATTTTTTACTTTCTGGGGTAAAAGAAATACAGCATTGAATTATGTCAAGAAGGTACACAGTAAATGAATTCATAATTGGTTGACATTTGAAAAAGTAGCTGTCTATGGCAAACCGTCATCAAAGAGGGAGCTTACTGGTAGAGTTCTGCCAGGATCAGTGTCAAACCTGGTTCTATAGAACAACTTTGCCAGTGATTCTAAATATACGGTTACTAATGATAAAGTTTTTGACAAAGATTAGTGAAATAATAAATAACAATGAGAACAAGGCATTCAAACAGCCACATCTGCTCTGTAAGACCCATAGTTCTGATTAGTTTATTGAAAGGAAGAATCGAGGTGGGTTGATTTCATTGCAAACGAATCTTCATGGGTAGAAGATGATAAAACCTAAAAGACAGCTTAATCTGGGAAAGAAGGGTAAAACAAAAATCAATGATAGAACATTTTAAGTCATGCAAATTCAAATTAGAAAAATTATGCAGAGACTTTCAGTAGTCAGGTTGATTACCATTGAAATGAACTGCCAAGAGAAGTATGTTAGTCAAATACATCTTCCTGGATTAAGTGTAGAAGTAATCCAGAGTGGCTTGTAATGTATAGGAGATCAGAAAAGATGTTCTAAAGTTTCCATAAACACAATAAATCTCAGAAGGTTGATCAATCATACCTAAAATTGTATCTGTCTAAAAATTTTCAGATATGTTCTGAAACTCCACTGTGTAGATGGCAGATCAAGTCTAGAGGGTTCATCTTTTCCTCTCCCTGAGCAACCTTCTCCATGGACAGAAGTGGCCATCCTTGGAGATGAGAATGAACAGCTGGGATGGATGGACCAAAACCCTTTTAGTCAGATCTTCTGCCAAAAGAATGGAAACATAGCCTAAAACTGTTCACAGACATTCTTTACCATCCTAAGTAGGACTTACATTATGTTTCTCTGTGCTTGTTCATGCAGGTGATTTTTACRGGCAAAAGTCTGTGAGGTCCTTTACCTGAGCCACAGCTCAGGGCAGTCAATGGGAGTTTATGATCTTTAGATCAGAATCTCAGCTAAGGAATCAAAACAATATGTAACTAATCTGATATATTTTGACTCCAAAATATCAAGAATTTACAAATACTTATGCATGAGCTTAACTTCACATACTTTAAGTATTTCCAGGCCTTTCAATAATGATAGAGTTGTAAAAATCTAAGTGTGATAATAAATTCCATCATTAAAATCTCAGAGAGTCCCAAGATCCACAATAGGACCTAGCAAAAATATCTAAATAAATAATAACATAGTAATAAGTTAACCTGATGAGATGCCTGTAAACTTTCATGGAACTTTGGAATACAATACATATTTAAGGCTAGGATGAATACTCTGTTGTTCTAGAAAGCATCAAATTAGAAAGCTCCATTCTTTACTGTGACATTAGAAACACAGTTAATGTGGTAGATGCCAAAATTATAATTTTTAGCAGGAAGACACCAAATTCCGGTAAGCAGCTACCCTGCAGATTTTTTCAAAGATTGACTATGTTGCACAATATCTTCCACTTTTAAATTGTATTTTCCCTGTTGTTTCTGATTTTCATAAGATCTCTGGCAATTAAGAAATACAGACCTATTGTCTGGATGTTTGTTCTCTATTACAACTTTTGTCAATTAAAGAAGCCACTGTATTCATAAAAACACTGCAGAATGCAATCTTCATCTTTGGTCTTTCCACGCCTTTTAGGAAATCCTGATAGTCATAGAGGCCCTAGCAGTTTACAGTTGGAACCTCTCTGGCACATACACTGCAAAAAACTGTCTCCAAGGGTTCCCTCCTAAATTCCTGTGCCAGCACATGCTGATAGAGGGTGCAGAGGAGCATAAGGGACTTTTAAATGCCCAGGGAAACAGCTGGCTTTTCTCTGTGAGAAAAGATGCAAATTTGGAGAACTGCGAGGGTAGCATGATTCCTAATGGATGGTCTTAAATTATATCTGAGTTAGAAGAAAGGTAAAACAGAGTCAGGCATTGCCAAAGCCTACCAGAAGCTAAACCCACAAAAATATTAGAATGGTTGTACTGGTACAGACCAACGGCTCACTTAATCCCATGTCCTGTCGATAGTGCCATCCTGGGGCACACAGCCCCATGTCTGGGGCACACAGCCTCTTTGTAGGAGGCTGCTCTAGTTGCCTCACTCCTCTGTGCAGCAGCTGAGCTCCTGTGGCTGTGTTGTCGGGGGAGCCACAGGGAGCTTCATGAGTGTCTTCAGGGCCTGGCCACTAAAATATACAGGGTAAACAAGTCCAGGATGTAGCACTTGAACCTTGTCTGTACTTGAAGAGGCTGTTAAATGCAGGGGCAGAGGAATGTTGGTCAAGAGCACCCTGCAGAACACACAGAAAGTGTTAAAGGCTTAGTTGTTGTGGGGCCAAAGRGGTTGTCCCTAAGAAGGCAGTGCTGGAAGCAGTACCCAGCTATCCCCAGGGATCATCTTGCATGTGAAGCCTCTGAGGTGCCAAGTTAGTACCATGTGTTCAAAGAATCTCAGATCATGGCTGCTTGGAAAACAGTGTAGACTCTAGTCTTGGCACTGCGAATCGATATGAACCTTCTTGTCTTAGACCAAAGATGGGCTACATAGGAACTTGTCATGACACAGAGAGGACACAACCAACCATCTCATGTTTGGACAATTAAAACTGTGAAGTTGCCCATTGGCTGGATTTTACAAGACCAGSTATCCTTACTTATACTAATACTTTCCTTAGCATCAACTGCACTGGAGGGAGTGGGTGTCTGATTTTCAGAGAATGCAGAGCTTAATCCAAAGGTCAAAAAAATATGGTCTTTATTTATGGGTGCCCATGTATTGTACTTCTAGGTTTGTAGACAGCATAACAAAAGTGATCAGTTACAGCTTGTAAACTAGGTTAATTATAACAAAATAATAATGACTATAAACATGCCTGAGGAAGAATAAGAACAAGAATAAAAAAAGAATAAGAATAAGAATAAGAATAAGAATAAGAATAAGAATAAGAATAAGAATAAGAATAAGAATAAGAAGAATAGGAATAAGAATGAGAATAAGAATAAGAAAGACTAAGCCTACATAAATCTGTCTGTTAATATGCTCCTGGCTTCTGACTACTCTTAAATTTGGGGAGTATCTTGAGCCCATTGTAGTTTGTCTGTTTAGTTACCGTCAATGGATCTTTCTTCCAAGTACTTGTTCAGTTTCCTCTTGAAATCCTGTAAGCTACTTGCATCCACAGCACACTTCAGCAAGGAGTGCCATGGGTCTGCTACCTGTGGAGCAAAGAGCTGACACCCAGGGCTTCCTTAAATAAAGGAGGAAATAAACCACTCAAAACTGACAGTATCTGAAACTACTCATGCATGTCTCATTTGAAATTTGATGACTTAGATAGTCCTGTTCCTTTTGTTTATATATGTATATATAAGATGACCAACATGAATGATTCCTAGCATGCAATGCAGCATTCAGTCCTGGCAGTCATGGTAGCACCATGACTTCCTTCATTTGTTAGACTGTCTTAATTATAAATCTTCGGGAAACAAATTATGCCTGAAACTTTTCCAGCACCTTACAGCCATCTTCACATTCAGCATTGTCAATGGACTTTTTTTAATCACAGAGTGCTGTTTACAGAGAGTTATGCCACCCTTTCACCTGCTCTCACTTGTCTTACARGGATATGCAGCATCTTTAAGAAATATTGATAGAAACCTTGGTTTTAAATGTTTTGAAATGTTGTTGAGCACTCTTTTCTCCTACATCTATGTAATTATTTTCCTTCTGCTATCAGTGATGAAAATATGTTAAAATAAAATTTAAAAAGATTGGCTTTGAAATTCTTGAAAGCTAGATAAGGACTTTGACATAGCACCTGTAGAAGTTAAGTTACTTCTTTGTTAATTTTTAAACAAGATATTATTTCCTTCTGGGATACATGAGGACACTGTCTTCAAGACCTTGAAAAAAATTGAATGTTAGGTCTCATTAGTACTGTCAGGCAGCAAGATAATGATTTGAGAAGTGGCTCATGAAAGGAAACCTTTTTAAAGTAATTTCTTTGTTTCATATTTTAAAGGTTATTCTGAACAAAGAAAATGTGCAAACTCTGTCTTTCACAAAACATATCAATATTAGAATAGGAGACTGCTTTGCAATTTAAACTAGAATAATTGGTCTGCTAGCCCAAGAGGCCGTGGTAGAGACCCAGTCTCAGCTCAACTTTTATTGAATCCTGGTTTCTTGGCTGGAAAGGRGACCTCAAATCCAATATTGATTGCAGTCCAATAACCTCTGGACCCCCAAAATCTCTTCAGGTCAGCAATACAGTATATTACTGGAGTAGAATGAAAGAGTCAGCACAGAGAGGAAGCATTCCCTCTCCCTCTGTCACTGCTTCTCTGCTCAGTTGTGCCTTGAGACAGTGGGGAAATGAGCCCCTCCATTTTAAGCATAACTAATTCAGATACATCATGATAAAAGCATGAACAAATGATTGTTTGCTGTTCTGAAACATTATGCAAATTTTTCATTTTATATTTCTATCTCTAGCAGCTATAAGGAAAAAAACCACCAATACCTGAACTGAACAAAATCCAGGCTAAGTGATGAGAGCCTAAGTGTTAAAAAGCAACTAGCAATTTTGCTAGACTAGCRTAATATCCCTTAAAGCAATCTAATCTTCAAATATGTCTTGCTAAGTCTGGTCTGAAACTCAGGAGCCTTTACAGTCTGTTCTCTGTAGACTCATAAATGGAAGCAACCAGAATTGCTAGCAATCCCAAAAATATAGGTCAAGATGTTTATATCATATGAAGTTGAAGATTCACTCTTAGTTCTTGATAATAATAATTATTATTAATCAGGATAATGAAATCATTGAGATGTCTGATCTCATACCATTTGTTGAATAAGGCAGTTTAGGAATACTGCCATCTGTTATTATGTACTACAGTGATTAGAGACAGGCAAAACTAAAGTCCTCCTTTTCAGCAGGCTGGAGATCGTGAATATAAGTCATCAAAACATACTGAGCAAAAAAACCTGCATTAATGGRAAGAAAATGGCTATGTGCAAGTAAATAATTGTATAGCATCTCAACACTGAGCAGCTAAGACTAAACAGCTCCAGAATATAAAACAATCTAATGAACAAACCCTTCACTTATGACAGTGCCATGCAGAGTTATGGCAGAGTTATGAGGAGGTATAACAGCAATCTTTGGTAAAAAAAAAAAAAGAAAAAGAAAGGGTTAAAAAGAAGTTTTATTCCCTGAAAACTACTCAGAAAGTTTTCCCCTCACCTATTTATCTAGACTTAGTTCTCTGTTAATTAACCTGTGATATATCCGGATGGGGCAATGGGTACATTTCTAATTTAAATTTCAGCCAAGGGAAGGTGTAGCCCACGGTCAGGTTTCTCCCCTGAGATATTTTTCAGTCACGCTAAAGTTGGGGGTCCCTGGCTAAGGCTCAGACCAGCCCAGGGTAGGCTTTGGGTTAGGCTTAGGGCTAGGAGGGAGATCAACTCTAGAGCCCTGGTGGGAGTGGGGCTGCAAAGGGGTCACCTGCAATCTGTTTTCTAGGAATACATACACACCTCCTCTTTTTCCACATCACAGCTCACCCCACAGACTCAAGCTCAGCAGATCATTCCCACGCCTGCAGAATAAGGCTTCACCCCACAGCAGTGCAGTGTCCTCTGCCCACAGGGATGTTAAAGGGGCTTCAGTGTTGTCCCTTTCACTACAGAGTCCCAGCAGAGACAGAGCAGTAAGGCAGAAGATCATTAGCCACAATTTTTGTTTAGATGAAGGACTGCACAGTATTGTTATACTGGTGAACTACTAAGCGCACTGCAGGCCTCCCATCATCCACACCAACYGCCATGGGAACTCAAGTGCAGTTACATCAGCATGGTCCCATTAAGCACAGAAGACTAAACCTGAACCGAAACCGTTGCCTGGTGGAATGAAAGAAGTAAACCTTAGCAGATTTAGAGAATATTTCTTATGTATTTATTGTCAATGACTCACATTTTCAGAACAAGAGAATTTCTCATGAAAATAACATGGTTTTGGAACCACCTTTTCATTTAAAAATGTCACCTTCCCCTGAAATGCAGCCGTTTCCCATTTAAAGCTAAATTTACTAGAAACTCTCCACATGACGATATTTAAGTATCTTCTGGGAGACTTTGGTTCTGGAATAAGGCTAAACTGTACCTATGCACCAAGTTGTAGGGCAAACACAAAAACTTATATCCAGCTTATTGTGCTACTTTATGCAGTCCTTGAAAAACAGACTCACTGTAACTGTAAGTGCTCAGTTTGAGTAAAGAGTCTCTACCTGTTTGGCAAGACCCTATTATATTCCAAATACATTGTTGGCCTGGTCATAGTCTCTTGATAATGAACTGCATAAAACAAGGATTAATTCATTGTTAACTGCTTTATCTCAAACTATGCAGACATTGCAAATTCATTTGCATTTCAAAGCAGGGATTTGCTCAAAATATTCAGATTGGCTTGAGAACACCTGCTTTTCAGATGCAGCAAATAACATATACACACTCTTTCTGAAAGGCGAGCTTCAATCTTATCATGAAATTCAGTGTATCAGAAGCCGAAGGATGGAAAAAGGCAATAGTAAATAAAATCAGTTTTGAAATGTGTAAGCAGCATTCTAGAGAATTTTTTTCTCTATGCTAATGCACAGGCATATATTGAAGGTTGAGGCTTTTGCCAGGCATTTCTGTTCCTTGAGTCACCTCAGCAGCGGGACAGAAACATCAGCAAAAGGGGAGAAGTGTGGGGTTTACAGTGCTCTCACACATGACTGGCATCTCATTGTGGAGCTGCACAAAGAGCAGCTGCAGAGGAAAGTAAGCGTGCTGCCTCCCAGCTCCTCATCTAGCTTATACATGAAGACAGCACATTAAAGGAATACGAAAGAAAAAAAATGCAAACATAGTATTTCAAGCAGTGCCAGCTGAATTGTAAAAAACAGATGAAAACCTTAAAGCCTTCTACATGGTATGCATAGGAAGCACAGAGGGGGATTGGAAGTGATCTGGCTGAATTTTTAAAAACATGTAAGTAACCTTCAGGAAATGTTAGACTGTAAAATACAGAATGACACAGTGGGTATTGCATTTTTCAAGGATCTAGAAAACATAAATTCTGTCTTTTCTGAGGCGTTTATCTGACTGCACATTGATATCTATAATGGAGGCATCTGCGTTTGTTATCTTAGCAATGGAAAGAAATAGGTATTTTTTTATTGTGATTAATTTGTTTYAATTCAGATATGTGTATTGGGACGTGATGACTCATGACTGAGAGGTGACTCTGTCTCTGATATGTGGTCAGAAGAATCCTGCCTCTGTCTTCTTGAGACAATGCTAACCTTTTGCAGTTAACCCTAATATGCTTCATTTGTCCCTTGTTGAATTACGGATATTTAATCTGTCTCAAGGACAAAACCAAAGCTTAACCATYTATTTTTAAGGAATACTTGGACAGAAGGTATTACATATACATATAGTTCTGTGAATATAGAGTTAACACCATTTTTAATAATCAAGGCAATGTTATAATAGTCACTGCCAACCAAAAGAAGCTACCCACAATGCAGCTGGAAATACATACGAATGTTCATACATTTGATGACATAATCCTTTTTAATAACTTTACTGAATTGAAGATAGATGTCTCCAATAGCTTTCTTGCATTGCACACATGAAAATATYAAGTATTTGACGTTAACAACTTAAATACGTGTGTGGAATCATAACACTTTTGGGGAAACTTTTGCCTTTAACCTAATTGTTCAAATCTAAGATGGTTTGAGAGACATTTCAGCTGATGCCTGGTCAGAAATTTGAAGGAAATTTAAGAACTGGACTCACCCATCAGGAAAATTTCCCTCACGGGGACATTCCTCATGCGTCTCGTTCTTTTGTACTTAGACCTTCCACTTGGGACACAGGCTGGCAAGGTACTTGCAGCTCCAGAAGAAAAGCTATAGACGTAGGTTACACTTCTCCCATCAAAATTTAGGCGAAAGGTTAAGGCACCTGTGTTACGATGACAGTCAACATTGGCTCTCTGGAAACCATAGGTCAGCTGTGGTTCTGCACACCCTTCTGAAAGAGCCTGTTTCTTCAGGTACAAGACAGAGAGACTAGGCTGACCATTTCCCATTTTATTCCACTTCATTGAATGACCCAAATTTTATTGTCATGATTCCAAACCTAAATTTCCATAAGGAATCCCACAACCACTCTAACCTCCTGAATTTGGAGGCACGTTAGCAGAAAAATATGAAAACAAATACTTCTTCAGTCATGAAATACATTTGTATTCTAAGGGGACAAGGGTTTTGTTTGTTATTTTTATTCTTTAATCACAGATATTCAAGCAGTGGGTTGTAGAAGATTTCCTGAGGTCCCTACCAAACTAAATTATTCTGTGTTTCTATTAATAATCACTAGGAGTAGAGTTCTCGAAAAAGTATTTTCTGTCTTGTGAGGGAAAAACTAAATTTGAAAGAAAAAACATAGTGGCAAAAGCTCTGACAAAATGTCAAAAGATTTTTTTTTCCTAAATGATATGTAGGAAATAATTTAGGGTTGCTTAAAAAAGTCCAATCAGATGAAATTATTTTTTAAAGTTTTTCAAGGTAAAACTGTAGTGTTCAGCATTGTTTAAAAAAAACAATTGCAATTGTGTTTTTTCAACATAAATTTCCTTTTGATTTGTCTTTAAAAAATTTTTCCATGTTCTCAAACTGGAAGAGATTTTTGCTGGGATGAGGTAGACTGCCCATCACATGGAGGTTTCACATCCAGAGTGGAGTCTTCTCTGAAAGACTGCAGTTCAAGCAGGCATTGGTGCTAAAGAAGGAGTTATTGGCTGAAATTGTGTTGACTGAGTCAAGCAGGAGGTCAAACTACATAATTATAATGACACCTCTGGCCTTAAAAATCTGTCTCTTCCTGCATAAATAATGCATCAGGCATTATATACGGTACGCAATAATGATATGTTTATCTCTGATTTTCATTACATGTGCAGCTGCTAGTCTACACTTATCAAAGTTACACCTTCATAAAGGTATGATCTTTGAGAAATTGAGGATATCAAAAAAAATGTGAGTCAACGTGTTGCACAGGATTCACATCCATGAGCTGGTTGATAATTTTCTGACTGTCTTGTCTACTCTTTTTCAGTTGTTCTTACCCTTTTTTTTCCCTGGCTACTGCTAAGTAGAGACCAGAATCAACTAATAGAAATTTGTACATGTATAAATTCTTGTTTCTTTTCCTCTATGCCAATCTTTCTCCAGATCCTTAAGTTCTTAAAGAGACTCAGCGTTTACCCACCAGTGTAATTACCCATGTCCTCAAAAGAGTTCAGAGCTCATTTAATCATGAAACACAAGAGTTGTTAGACTTTCAAAAATATTCTCTTTGTGTAACTCAGGTTTTGAAATTCTTATCTTTATAGAAGCGTCTATGCTTTGACTCCAGCAAGGATAAGGATTAGAAAGACAGGAATTCAAAACATAGATGAAATGCCACTAACAAGAAACAATGATTGTTTGAAGGTAGGGGAGGAGGGAAGTGCTGCAGCGAGACCACCCCACCAAGCAGACTGAAATGCAGAAACTGAGAGGTATGAAATGCACAAACAAGAGCACTCCACGAAGCCATACGGAGGCTGCTGTGAGCACACAGGCTTGTTTGGGGGCTCGTTTTTATGGAAAGAAAGTGAACAGCACTTCAGAGGCATCCTCCAAAGTTTTCTGATACAGCAAAGCCACATTTGGTGGTGTTATTACAGRTGAAAGACTAAGTTACAGAGAAAGGCTCGTCAACTCACAGAGTCAGAAGTGGAAGCCAAGGGTTTCCATTAAAGCTATTGGCAAAGTTTTGGTAGATTTCAGTCGGAAGGCAGGATGTCAGTGCTCACAATATTTCACATTATACATACTTGAATAGAAACAAGCCCTCCCAAAAGGTATTTTATTAGAAAATATCTGAAGCCAAATAGAGATAGCTGCACCAAGAGCCTCCTGGAAAACTCAGGAAATAATGATAATTTTTTTTTTAAATATCAGTCCACATCACAAAAGCTTCTGTTTCAGTTAGAATAGTATAGAAGGAACTCTCTTGGGAAAACAAAACAAAACAAAACAAAACAAGCAACCACAAACAAGTATCAAAAATAAAACCAAAAAACCCATCAAAAACTAAAAGGAAAGAAGAAACAGACCATGCTGACAGGGAATTTTAGGAGTTGTAGCTGGAATATTTAAAACAGTTAAGAGAGTGTTTGATGTATCAGAAGGGTGTGTTACATGGCATCTGGCATGTCGCCTTCCATGAAAATGAGGGTGTAATCCTGCTCCAGGTTCGATATTGATTTCAGTGGGAGTCTCCTAAAAAAGCAAGGTCCAGATCTCCCCCATTCCACTCACGTAATTTAGGCACCTAACTCCAGTTAACGTCACAGAAAGCCAAAAGCTTCTCTCTTATATTACCTAACCCTGGATATGCCTAAAACTTATTGGGACCTTCCTGATCAGCCTGAAAAWTCCCAGGGTGCCTCAGCTTGTGTTCCTACATGTTGTTAGGAGYACCTGGCTGGGGAGTTGGCACTGACTCCTGCTTCAGGGCCACTGTGATGAAAAGTTCAGGTGGAGAACTGCCTGGGGCTGCAGCTTTGTATAGTTTTTTGTTTAATTTGGTGGCGCAGCTGGCTGACAAGATTCCTTCCCCATCTGTCGTTCCCACCCCCACATCGCAATTTGCTTTCTCCTCGGTCATGCTCTTGCAACAGTCTGTGGGGCTTTGCTGGAAATGGGACTTTTAAAATGACCCCTCTTTGGAAAAAAACTTTAGAAGATAACTGTGTTTCAATACAGCTCACTCTTGTGGTCTGGCCTACAGCTTTGCTCCATGTGCAATTACATCAGCAACACTGAGCAAGCAAAAATCTCTGATGCTAAAACGGGAACGAGATGGCAGGAGGGTTGCAAACGTGGTGAACAGGCTTTGCCATGGGAGGGAACTGCAGCACAGGTTCCCTGGGGGACACAGCCCACCAGCTGTGCTCTAAGCATGCCAAATTCCTGCTGTGGTCATTTTGACCCAGGCCCACATTTTGTGCAATAATCGTGAGGATTGATTTTGCAGCCAAGATGTACCCATGTATGGCTTTTAGGACTTGCCTAACATGAGGGGACTTAAGACATATATTTTGGGGAGTACCAGAATAACCATGAACAAGTGTCCAATTTTTTGCAGAAAGGCTTTACTGAAATTAGATTCCTTCCTAGTAAGAACCAGGGGTCAGGGGGAAAGCAGAAGAGAAGACATTTGTTTGCTTCTCTTTTTTAATAAAGACTGTGCAGTAGAAAAGGGAATAATAATGAAACGTCACTCAGGTAGTCAAACCCTGCTGAAAATGAAAAGGCTAAAATATTGGCATCARGATAATTTAACTGGGTGGATTTTTTTAAAAAAACCCCTAAGATTCACCCCTGTGAATCATCATAAAACAAACTCTGATTTCTGAGCTATTTTCTCATTGTAGAACTGCTTCTATGGTAAAGTTTAAGCCAACTATATGAGCAGAATTGCTATTTTTTAGGTCTGGAATATGAAACTCATGATACTTTAAAAATTAGRCTCATTAATGTAGTTCTTGCTCTTTCTATGGCAGCCAAGGATCTTAACAGCAGTAAAATGTAAGACCACATGTGAGGCCTTCCTTATTGAAAACTCAAAAATTGCATCTTATTGGGGCACAAGAAGCAGTGGAAAGCAGGAAAGAGGAGTTGCAGTGGCAGTGCCCGAAGTCAAGTTCTCTGATGAGTTGCCCTACGCTAAACACAGTCTATAAATCCCTTGCAGCAGACTGATTTGAATGTTTTCATGCACTACTGACTTCCAGGTGAATACTTACTGGCACAAAAGTAGGTTAGAAAGAAAACAGATTTGAGGAGCAGGGCCTGTGTGTTGAACTGCACAGTTAAACATGC
Organism: Oceanodroma leucorhoa; assembly: GCA_030449065.1. Lineage (NCBI taxonomy): Eukaryota > Metazoa > Chordata > Aves > Procellariiformes > Oceanodroma > Oceanodroma leucorhoa. The sequence continues at coordinate 8,050,576 of JASVER010000047.1, forward strand.
CAAACTGTGCGTTCAGGAAAGTATTTTCAGCTCCCAGTGTGGTTCACTTCAAATGGAGATGCACTTGCAATTGGCATAGCAGATGCTGGCACAAGGCAGTAAGTGGTAGCCAGGAATGAAGTCAGGAATTTGTTAGCAGAGCCAGCATCACATCACGGAAGAAAAGCATTCACCTTAAGGACCAGAGAATTAATGTGATTCACCAGACACTGCATCAYTGTGTATCTCTGACAGTTATCTTCTGCGCCTCACAATCGCGAGCCATGCAAACATCTCTGAATGTCATCCTGCTTGTTTTTTTCCTGTGGTGTTTGCCTAAGATGTATGATGTGAGTTGAGAGCAGAGAAAGAGAGCAACAACCCCACTTTTGAAATCATTGAAAATCCCCAAAGCTCTTCAGGATATTGGGTGATGTTATCCATGTGTGTTTGTCTGGGGGATGGTTGTTTTTCTCAGAGGAAGCAGGGAAGTTAATTAGACYCTACTGAAGTAACAATGAAGATTTAAATCTCCTTCTTTTGCTATTCATGAGCAAATAGACTAAAGATGGTTGGACCTGATCTCACTGAGGCACCTCACATATGCATCTGGTGGCTTTTACTGCAGCAGGTGTTTCTTAGTTAAGGTTTTCAAAATTCTTTCAGAGCCTCCTACTCATCTGGATAATCTAAATATTTATTTACATGTACACATATGTACTTGGAAAATAATTAATTGACTGGTGGAATGACTATACGTATTTATATTCTATGGACATATTACAGTATTTTGGTTTTGTTTATTTCAGAGTGGCATTACATATTAAAAAACAACCAACCAAAATAGAAAGTACTGTCAGTATTTTATTATTTTCTTTCACTTCTTTCTTACAGTGCAGAATCTGATTCTAGCCTGGGAAGGAGCTCATGGGCAACCTGCACAGCTTTTACCACAGGACAAGAGCCTCAGTCATGAYATGAATGTGGCAGAAAAGGCCCCTACAATACAGAGGAGCATTAAAACAAGTCACCTTTCCTTAATTTCAAGCTAGGGTGCTTTGCTAACCTCTGAAGTCTTGCTTCTTATATTCAGTGTCTGGAGGACAAACTGCCATGCAATGTACAAATCACCCCTTTCTCTAGCCAATACACACAAMGATAATCACCGCTGGCTTGGAGAGGCTCGTTACTGATGCTCATGCTAGTAGTAACTGGCTAGTCAGAAATTTTTCAGGGAAATATTTTTGTGTCAGAAAAATGCTGATGCACCGAAGTGGAGCCTCTTACAGGGAAATTCTGAGCTAGACAGAAGTTTTGGTGAGAAGGGATGCTCAGGTGCACTTGGTAGTGTCTTGTCAAAGTCAGACCTTTGTCCCTTCACCCTCCCTCGCCCTCAGGCCACGGGTTGGTCCCTGCGAGCCCCTGTGCCTCCCCTGGCCACTGGGAACAGGGACGGAGCAGGGCCCCAGGACGGAGCAGGGCTCTACCTCCTCTGTCGGTCTGCAGGGTCTGGCGGGGGGTCTTCCTCCTGGCAGGGCAGCTGGATGCGACCCCAGGGCTGCGGCAGCCTCCCGCGCCCCCAGGCACTGGGCTCGCAGGGAGCCCGGCGGTGTCYGTGCAAAAACGCTCTGGATGTGGCATAAGGAGGAAACCCTCAGCTTTTCCAAAATATTTATAAAACAGGGAAACTGATTCTTGTTCAGCTGTTACCCATAATTTTTGGGACGGATTAGCTGCTGCAGTTAGTATCAGACAACCCCTCCCAAGACACCCCACCAGGCAGTAACACTTAGTACTGCCTTACATTTAACAAACATTTTGCACGGGTCTTCTTAGGCAAGCTAGACTTTTAAAATTAGACTTTCAGTCCCCACAGCAGATATTGAATAATTCATTTTGCTGCTACCTAAATGGCAGTTTACTAATTTCAGTTCCTGAACTTGACTGTCGTAAGGAACCTTCTGGACCATTTCTCAGCAGTCCCTCCCCACAGAGCTCTGTGGAGGCATGAAACTTCCCTTCCCTGGCTGCAACCGTCACAGCCATTTCTTATATATATGTGCTTGTGTATTAATTTAGACATACAGCGTACCGGCAGGCACACATCACTACACAGGAACAGCTTGGCATACTGTATGCGGGTGGGGAGTTAAAGTAGCAAAGGGATGGTATGAATATACAATTCGGGTCCTTTTAGGAATATTCCAGAGTAACAGTTTTAAATTCAGAGCGTGGCGGTGATTTTTGTTTAATTAATTTTTTCACTATTATGATACTTTTAGAAGCATATAAAGAATCGTAAATAAAAAAAATAAAAATCAGAAAGGTGTGTTTTGTTAGGAAATGGCAACCTGATACTCTTCATTGATACCTCCTACATTCAACGCAATTTTTCCAAAGCTGTAAAGCCTGTAGAGCAASGGCTTTTTCACATTTCCTTCCCACAAAGGACTATCGTTCTAAGATCTGCAGTGCTGTGACATGGACTTACAACTGGGTCACTGGTAAATCCTCTCTACACCCAGGACCTCAAGGCAGCATGCRATGCAAACTCGATAATTTATGAGCCCCAGATCTGACTTGACTGTAGTTCCTAGATCTCTAGCAAGAAGGTTAAACTCCCAGGAACCCCCAGGCTGAATTAGGGCTGTTGGGATTTTACAGTCTCACATACATGATCAGGAGTTTGTAACCTCTGCTTTTTTCATGTTTTTCAATCTCCTTCCCACTTTTGGAAATCTTGAGCCAGTCCTCCAAAGTTTACAATTCCAGGATAAATTTGTCAGGAAGATTCCCCCTCTGTGGGGATCATAGGGTTTTCAGACTCTCAAACCAGGTGATCCTCGCCTTTAGTAGCAGCAAAATTAGAAATGCAATTTGCAGCAAGGTTTCAGCAGCATGCATTCCTTCAGAACAAACAGGTACTTTGGAAATTTAGCTGTTACTGTGGGGTTTTTTTTCAGGTTGCTGGAAAGAAACACACTGGAATTGCCTAATTGAAGATTCAACTGACCGGGCTGCATCCCCAGTAACAAGCTGCTATGGAGCAGTGAGGTTTTGAAGTGAAACCTCTGATCAGCTCCATTTCTGTTTCCAGGGCAAGGCCATGAGATTTATTCAGGAGGAAAGGGCACAAGAAGCCTTGCTGGAGGTATGCACCAAGACTGCTCCAACCTCTGATGGGTCATAAGGGTCCAAAGTAGTGACTGGGTCTTTGGACAGCTTCAAACCATATGTGTAGTGGTGATATTCAGTCTAGACTAAATTTAGTCCAAAGTGAAACCCCTGGACCACATGTGGTGCAGATGTAGGGGCCTCAGCAGCAAGGGCTTTGATCCACTGATCTGCTTTTATTGTGCTGAAATGCATACAAATATAGATAAAACCTTAGAGTATTAAAACTTACTCTGCATGGAAAATCTCCAGGTTTGGCAAATCTGATCAGTCGTAATCCGTCAGTCTTTCAAAGCTCATTGATGAAGTGTAACAGAGAGTTCACATCTTGGAAAAAAATATTAATGTGATTTTTATAACCCATAGTGTCATTTATTTTTTTTTCTGTATGTCAGATGAATAAAAAGGGTCATTCTCCTAGTGATAGTGTTATCCACTGAGATAAATCAGATCCAGATTCTGTCTAACTTCAGATAGAAAACTTTTGGCTTCATTTTTTATTTTCAATTTAAATTAAACTGCTCACCTATCATCTTGGGTAAAAGGACATTTCTTTTAGTAGAAAATATTCAGTGTGAAAATCCCTTTGTGAAACGCCTGATTTCCTGTATTTATAATGAACTATATTGGCAAAATGAGTTTTGTTTATTAGCTTTTGGGGAATCATGTTGTTCATGCACTGTACTTGTTACTCTTTATTTACAATCTCTCTATTTTAAGTGCTTCATCATCTGTTTAAGAAGTATAAACAAATGCATGTGACTCAAAGTGGAGACTGTACACCTTTGAAGGATTAAATTAAAGAAATAAAGAAGAAGGGAAATGCAAGTACCAGGCCCCACAATACCTCAGTGCCCACTCAAATTCAGGGGAGCGGCAGTGACTGACAAATTTGCTAAGCACATGCCATGAGTTACTGACTTTCCTCCATCCTTCCTTCTCGTGCAGAATGCTTTGTGTAGCCCAGATGATACTTGGTCATCCCATTCTCCAGAGACATGGCTGAGACAGGGATTGCAATAGCTGAGGCCACGTGCTTGCTGCGACTGTGTGATGGGAAAAAGCTGTGTCCCCTCCCAGGTCCTCTGTCTCATGGCAGGAGGCAAGAGCCACTGCCGCAGGCAAGTCTAATGTGTAGGTACAGCATGGCTATAGCCCCATTCTCTTCCGTGCGGACTGGTGTGTGCCTGATGTTCTGTGGGACCATGTCTTCCAGCTACTTTCGAGGCCACTGAAGAGATCTCCATCCTCGGGTGGAGACAGTGGAAATAGGGACTGTGGGACCTCCCCAGGCTGTTGTTACCTCACACCCATCCTCCAAGGTTTGCACTGAGTGTGCCAGGTCATTCTCAGATCGGTGGGATATGAGGAAAAATGTTTAAGTGCTTCCTTGAGACAATTGGCAAGCAAATGAGCCACTTTTACCTGAGTTGTGAATGAATAAAAAAAAGAATTTTAAGATAATTCATAATTTGCAAATTGTTTGTTCAAAGTCATCACTACATATTTCTGAACAGCAAGTATTTTTTAAAAGATTCAGAACCGTCAGAAGTTATTCACTCAATCTAGAAACTATCTATGTTATTAAAGAATATATTACTGCAATAGCTAACTCTAGTCAGCTGAGTTTATCATTAAAGTAGTCTGTAGACATATACAGTGGTCATAGTTTTGCAGTGTGGGAACAAGAGCAAACAAATATAATATGGACGGGATCAGCTAACATGTTAATAATGTGATTTAGTCTCTGAACTAATGGCAACTTGGAGAGCTTTCCAGCAGAAGACCATGCAAAATATAATAAATCTTTCTTATCTGAATTCAAACACAGGGAAACAAATACTTCAGCGATTATATTCCAGGGAAAGATGAGGACAATTAGCCAGGAAACTTTTAACATTGTGATGTTGTGAACAGAACTAGTGTTATACCGGAGTGTATAAACAGAAGCATGCATAGCCTGTAAAACAGATTAAATCCTCTTGGTACTCTCTGCAGAACTTCTAAGACCTCAACCAAGCAACTGATCAGTTTTGGCTTCAGGACYGCAAGAAAGACAGGTACCCATCACAGACATCTCAGGTGGGAGCAGCAGAAATGATGAGAGTTATGACTATGTTGCATGTTATACAACCGTTTCCTGAAAGAAATGGGATTGCTTAATCTGAAAAAGTCCTGCTAACGATTTTCTAACATGTAATAGGTTGCTGTGAAAAGAAAGAGAAAAATCAATCTCTCTGTGTCCTTGGCAAACAGTGTAAAAGGAATATAAGGTTAAGCATTTGGAAAAACTTTCTAGGAACAGTGCAGCATTAAAAGYGATAGGCTGGAAAGATTGAAAAATACACACACAGCAAAGGTTTTAAGAATATATTAGGCAAGTGTAGGCTAGGAGTGACATCCTGCCTTGGGACAAATGAATTGTATAGATGATTTCTCAAGACCATTTGCAGAATCACTGTCTATGATTGTATCTTTCCTTGATTCTTTTCCTTAAGCCCACCATAATCAATGTTTGCTATTTCCTCTGTCAACTGCTAATATCTTTTGCACTAGCTGCAGTCCAAAGTATAATCACCAGAAAGGTGACAGCATTGGTGCAGCAGCATTTACACATAAGACACATTTCTGTAGAAGGAAAAATCCTCAGGCACACATGTAACATTTTGCAGGATGTTTTTATCATGAGAACTGAAAAGCGTGTGGTTTTATTTTTAAGTCCTGATCTTTTAACTTCTCTATCTTGTAAACAAACGGGGCTAAAACAACATTCCCTGCTTCACTTCCCTGTTTGGGAAAGGTGAAGAAAGCTTAACTTGATACTGCAKCTTTCAGGTGAGTCTTCGGCTCTGTGCAAATTTTGGCTTGAAAGCTTTGGGAAGAACGCCTGACTTCACAACAGGTTTATTGTCATTCAGCTACTAGGTGAAAAGTTCAGTGTAGCTGTGCATAATACACAGCTCTGAAGTCTTTGATCTTTTGTATTTCAGTTCACATTTACAGTTGTGGAAGTTATACATATAATTTCTTTCAAATGCTTCTGAAACTGTTTCCTTCAACCTTCGGGGATGTTATATTTTCCTAATCAATTTGTATTCATTTGTTGCCATATTTTTAGTTTTGGAATTGTTTTCCACAGACTGTCTCTAAAAATAATGAGCATGCACATTTTATTATTAAAATAATCCATACCCATTACAATTAGCAAAGGAGGTTAGTGTCAGGGTTTTCTGACCGACAGTAATGTGTGAATTCATAACAAGATGTAGTACAGCCAGATTTTAGCATCCTGTCAAACATGTAAGTAAATTTAATGTATTCAAATCCATGTTTTACAGTGCTCAAGTTTACAAGCTTATTAGCATTAATGGTATGGTTATATAATCCTTTTCAGCTATTTGTACTGTAAAATAGTGAGAAAAAATATTGGATAATTAATTACATATTATTTCAAAAGCTCTCCATCTATTTCCATTTCTCTTTCTCCACCTACTCCTGGATAAGATTAATTTCTTTTTTCCTGTGCATTATTATTATTCAGTTCCTACTATATTACTACTACCGCCACCAGTTACACTGAACAGCTGAACCCAAATATGAAGTGACATATTTTTTCCAAATAGGTAAGAGTGCAACTACAGTTAAGTTTCCTTGAAAGAAAAATACAGTCTGTCCACCTCCTTTACCAGCTTCATGGATATTCAGGTAGTAAATGTTGACAAGTTTGTTTCTTTTAATTATGTGTTACTTCATGAAAACTGGAGCTTTTCCTGTAAGATGTGGAGCCTGTGACATGTTTTTATTGCCTCAAATATGGATTACTATAATATGCTGCCCTGGTGCTTAGTGTAAGAACATTTGAAAATGACAKTTCTTGTTGGAGAAGGCTCCTTTCTCATAATATGGTGTTGTACAGGGGCGACATGTTTTATCTCTGCCCCATGACATGTACTGCCATCAAGATGATTTTTGGGTAGAATTTGAGATGACAGTTTCGTTCTGTTGTATGCAGTCCTAACTATCTGAAAGATTAATTTATTCTGTGCAATATTTCCATTGATAGTACAGTCACCAATGTACCTGCAGTTACATCCCTTATTTAAATGAGAACTATTCTTCAGTCAGGGTCCTGAAGGCTGGAATGCTTTCTTTGCTGCGTTCCAATAGTGCACTTTTTGGGTGATCAGAAGCTTTTACAAATTTTTATGGGGAAACCTAGGAAGAACATTGAATAGTCTTTGTGACAAAAGGAAGAAGGGAAGCTTACATGGTGGTGCGATCAGGTCCCTCATAGATATTTGGATCTACTGTTTGAGAACTTGACTTTCCAGAAATCTGGGTTTGACCTGAACAGCCTCCGTTGCAGTTAATACGTGATTTAGCACATTTCAAGTCCAGGTAGACCTCTCTACAAAATAGCTCAGAAAGGAAAAATGCTCTGCCATCAAGCTCGTAAGGTCATCCTGTATTTTGGGACACTTCTTAAAACTGGTGAGCGATTAGTTCCAAGGCACAGAAGGAACAATCCCTAGCAAAGAGTTAGCAAGAATCGAGTTTTCCAGAGTGACATTCATTACACTGGAAGGACTGGGAATAGTGCTGTCCCCGCTTCAGTCTGTTCAGATCTGGCAAGGCTGTGGTTATGTCCCTTTATATGATTAATGCCCTGTGCTTGCGGTAGCAGATTGACTGTTTTGATAAATACAGCAAAATCAATCAATCTCTCAATCTCTCTTCCTTACAGCTTAGATTATTACACTTACTAGGAACTAGAATAAAATGATTTTCTGTACTAATGAATGACTAACACAGGCCTACCTGAAAATCTTAAAATTGGGGGATTTAAGACAGAAACTAATTTGCAGAGAAGCTGCTGGGATCTTTTCCATTTCCATGTCTTCTAACAAAAGTTATTTAATTTTCTCTACAGAAAACAGACTTTTGTTTGCATTCATGTTTTCAATAGGTGTGAATGCACAGAATGCAGGAATTGCAGAAAATTYTGAATAATTTATCATTTTAGAGTAAACTTCATTCCCATTCCCATTTCATGATGTTACTTAATTTTGACCACTGAAACAAGCTTACAGCCACATTTCTTCAAATACTTTGCAGAAAAGTCGACTAGCAGATCTCATGATAGATGAGCAGCTTTTTTTCTGCATGTACCCACTGGATACATCTCTACCCTTGTTGTTTCTCCTCATTTGTCATTCAGAGCGATGTGCTTCAGTACTGCTCTGACCAGCAGGTCACTGGGGTAAAATGAATTTGCTGACAGATAGGGCTGGTAGCTCTAAGGAAGGTTGGGCATCGGTCACATCCTTCCCAGGCTTAACAACCGTCACAGTTGCAGAAGCTGCTACATAGAGCAGTCATGGAGCAAAACAGTCTTTTCAAGTTGAAATAAGTTAAACAGTAACAATTAAATGCATCATATGATAAGCAAACAATAAGGATTACCTTATTTAAGGGACTCTTAGCACTTAAAACACGGGGGGCTTAGTGTGTTCCTTCCTGTAATGATTAATTAATATCGCAGTTGKAAAATTCTACATATAAAATATAAAATAATTAAAAATAATACAGTGAGTCATTGTGTATATGAATAGCAGAAGTGCAGCTCCATTGATCAATGTGMGCAGGTTCTAGCTAGAAAAAAGGGAGCAGTGCAAATGTCACTAAAGACCTTTTTTGGCCTGAATCAACTATATCAGTGATGCAAGTTTGTGAAACTCGAAAACTTATTTTTGTCCACAATGAATTTGTAGGTCAGGGCCCCAGAACTATAAAACAGTTTACACCAGTGAAGACTCATCCTAGAATAAACTGACGTTTTGTGTTTCTCAGCGCTACTCTGGTTCTGAGCTTCCACAACTGCATGACATTTTTCTGCTTTGCAGAATTGGAGAAATTAGATGTGGAAAAGACCTTGTAGACCCCCTCATCCACCCCCCATGACAATGCAGAAACGTCCCCACAGAATATTTATTAGTGCATTGTCCAGTCTAGTTTTAAATGTCACAACTGATGGAGCTGTTCCATTTCCCTTGGGATATTATTACATAGTCTAATAGCTTCTGCTTTCAGGAAGATTTACTTAGTATGCAGTCTGAATTTTCACTTACTCAGCTTGATCCCAGGTATAAAACCTTGTAACAAAAAACCCAATCCTTCCACCTCTTTGTAAAAGTRAGGAAAAGGAGGAGAGGGTAATAAAAATGGCAGCGCTTGATACCGAAATTATTTTCTTATGCTTATCTGGAAGAAAAAAATGTGTGCATATGTGTATACCTTTTTATAGTTCTAATCCCAATTATTCTGAAATCCAAGGGATTTTTGGCTATTGACTTAAATTGCACCAAGATTTAATGAGATATACATAATCATAGAACCATATAATTATAGAGTCATAGAATCATAGAATAGTTTGGGTTGGAAGGGACCTAGTCCAACCCCCCTGCCGTGGGCAGGGACATCTTCAACTAGATCAGGTTGCTCAGAGCCCCGTCCAACCTGACCTTGAAGTTTTCCAGGGATGGGGCATCTACCACCTCTCCAGGTAACCTGTGCCAACGTTTCACCACCCTCATTGTAAGAAATTTCTTCCTTATATCTAGTCTAAATCTACCCTCTTGYAGCTTAAAACCATTCCCCCTTATCCTGTCGCAACAGGCCCTGCTAAAAAGTTTGTCCCCATCTTTCTTATAGGCCCCCTTTAAGTACTGATAGGCAGCAATAAGGTCTCCCTGAAGCCTTCTCCAGGCTGAACAACTTCAACTCTCTCAGTCTTTCTTCATAGGAGAGGTGTTCCATCCCCCTGATCATTTTCATGGCCCTCCTCTGGACCCACTCCAACAGGTCCATGTCTGTCTGGTGTTGAGGRCTCCAGAGCTGTACGCAGGACTGCAGGTGGGGTCTCACGAGGGCAGAGCAGAGGGGCAGAATCACCTCCCTCAACCTGCTGGYCACGCTGCTTTTAATACAGCCCAGGATACGGTTGGCCTTCTGGGCTGTGAGCGCACATTGTTGGTTCATATCCAGCTTTTCATCCACCAGGACCCCCAAGTCCTTCTCGGCAGGGCTGCTCTCAATCCCTTCATCCCCCAGCCTGTATTGATACCGGGGGTTGCCCCGACCCAGGTGCAGGACCTTGCACTTGGCATGAGGTTCACACAGGCCCACTTCTCGAGCTTGTACAGGTCCCTCTGAATGGCATCCCATCCCTCAGGCGTGTCAACTGCACCACTCAGCTTGGTGTCATCCGCAAACTTGCTGAGGGTGCACTTGATCCCACTGTCTATGTCATTGATGAAGATACTAAACAGCACCGGTCCCAATACAGACCCCTGCGGGACACCACTCATCACCAATCTCCATCTGGACATCGAGCCATTGACCACTACACTCTGGATGTGTCCATCCAACCAATTCCTCACCCACCGGACAGTCCACCCATCAAATCCATACCTCTCCAGTTTAGAGAGAAGAATGTTGTGGGGGGCCGTGTCAAAGGCCTTACAGACGTCCAGATAGATGACATCCGTAGCTCTTCCCTTGTCCAYTGATGTAGTCACTCCATCATAGAAGGCCACTAGGTTGGTCAGGCAGGACTTGCCCTTGGTGCAGCCATGCTGGCTGTCTTGAATCACCTCCCTGTCCTCCATGTGCCTTAGCATAGCTTCTAGGAAGATCTGTTCCATGATCTTCCCAGGCACAGAGGTGAGGCTGACAGGTCAGTAGATCCCAGCATCCTGCTTTCTACCCTTTTTAAAAATGGGTGCAATGTTTCCCTTTTTCCAGTCACCAGGGACTTTGCCTGACTGCCATGACTTTTCAAATATCATGGAGAGTGGCTTGGCAACTACATCAGCCAATTCCCTTAGGACTCTGGGATGCATCTTGTCAGGTCCCATAGACTTATGTATGTTCAGGTTCCTCAGGTGGTCATGAACCTGATCTTCTCTTGCAGTGGGAGGCACTTTGCTCCCCCAGTCCCTGCCTTGCGGTCCATCCACTCGAGAGGTGTGGGAAGAGAGGTTGCCAGTGAGGACTGAGGCAAAAAAGTTGTTGAGCACCTCAGCCTCCTCCCCCTCCATTGTTACCAGTTTGCCAGTCGTGTTCATCACGGGGGGTACGCTTCCTTTGACCTTCCTTTTCTGGCTGACATACCTGTAGAAGCCCTTCCTACTATTCTTTGTGTCCCTTGCCAAGTTCAGCTCCATCCGCGCCTTGGCCTTCCTGACCCCATCCCTACACAACCGGGCAGCGTCCCTATACTCTTCCCAGGATACCCGTCCCTGCTTCCACTGCCTGTGCATTTCCTTCTTGCCCTTTTGATTGACCAGCAGGTCTTGACTCAGCCATGCTGGTCTCTTGCCTTCCTTGCCTGATTTCTTACACCTGGGGATTGAGAGCTCTTGCGCTCTATGGAAAGTGTCCCTAAAGATCTGCCAGCTCTGTTCTGCTCCTTGTCCCTGAGGACAGTTTCCCAGGGGGTCCTATTGACTAATTCCTTGAACAGATGGAATTTTGCTTTCCTAAAATTCAGRGTCCTGACTTGACTTTTCACCTGACCTGTATCCCTCAGGACTGTGAATTCCACCCATGCGTGACCACTGTGCAGCCCAGGMTGCCTCCAATCTTGACGTCACCAATTAGCTCACTTGCGTTGGTGATCACCAGATCCAGTATTGCATCCCYYCTGGTAGGGCTGTCTGTTACCTGACTTAAGAAGTTATCCTCAATGCATTCCAGGAGTCTCCTGGACTGCCTACAGCTCACCACACTACTTTTCCAGCAGATGTCGGGGTGGTTTAAGTCCCCCAACAGGATGAGAGCCTGTGAGCACAATGCCTACTGTAGCTGGAGTAAGAAGTCTTCATCAGTAGGCTCCCCTTGATTGGATGGCCTGTAATAGACACCAACCACAAGGTTCCCTTTGTTGTCTCTGTCTCTAATTCTTACCCACAAGCTTCCAACCTGCTCGTTGCTACTCTTCAGAGACAGCTCTTTGCACTCTACCCTTTTCTTGATGTAGAGGGCAACACCCCTTCCCCTTCTTCCTCTCCTGTCCCTTCTGAACAGCTTGTAGCCATTGATAGGYGCACTCCAGTCATGGGATGCATCCCACCAAGTTTCAGTAGTGGCAACTAGGTCGTAGCTTTCTAGCAGAGAAGACTGCAAGTCTCATCTGGAATTCTGTCATGCTTGTAATCCTTGTGGTCCWCGGCAATTTCAGGCAGCTCCATAGGTAAATAATCACCAAGGACAAAATGTGAGCAACAGTGGTGAGAAGAGATGTCCCAGACTTTCTTATCCTTCACTGGATGAGAAAGTGGATGAGGCTGGATGAGGCCGCACCTTGACATTTTTGTTTTCTGCCCATGTCCACGAACATCCACGAAGGACCATGACCCTCTGAAGAACAGCCCATCTCCTGCCCCAACCTGATCCTGAACTGCTCAGCTCAGTCCTGTCCATCATGTGCACTGGGGGTCACTGAGACAACTTGACTAAGGACTCCCCTATTATTTCCCTTAATCGCTTTTATTTTACTCCTTGCTCTATATGCTATCTTGAATGAAGACAGAAAAGGCAGACACAGTCTTTTCCTGTCTTTTTGTAAATTATTTTTTATTTTCTACATCAATTTTATCTCCTTTTTCCATGCCTCAGGTTATTTTCTGGTTTGGTTTCAGGTTTCCTATTTCCAGCTGAGCCAGGAGAGAACTGCACTCCCTTGGACAAGAGTCTGGAACAGAAGTTGGTGGAAATGGGAAGAACTTGCCTGCTTTCATATATATATAAATATATATATATATAAATATATATAAAAATATACTTATTTTTTAATGAACAGAAGTTTCAGCCTAAAGGTCGGGGATATGTTTATTCCCAAACAGAATGATGTCAGAGAAATGGGATGAATTTTGTGTTTTTTTTGATGTTTGTTTATTATTCCCAGGATTTCCTTAAGATCTTTGTTCCCCTTGAAAGTGAGATTGAAAGATTTCGTTTGAAGGAACACCTTTTTGATATGCAGATTTTACTGGATATATGTGAGAAAAAACAATACCTTCTACAGAAAAGAGGAAGGAAGATACCTATTTACAAAACGTTTTTTTCTGTCAAAACCAGATTTTGATGGGACAATTTCATTGTTTCATCTTAACCCCCCAAAAACATTGTATTGCAGCTGTTGTACTTAAACGCTGCTGATTTATATCTGCTAATGTTAGCTGTGAAAAGAAAAGCTTGGGGGAACAGCTGGTAGGAGACATTTTTCATACATTTACATTTATTACTTCATTTTATTGGCAATTTAATTAATGTATTTTAGCTTTCTAAAACTTTCTGAAGAACATCAGCTGAGCCTTACAAAGGACTTAGGCTCTCATTTTACTGCACCAAAATTCTGGACTGAGGATTGCCACTACTTCACTTTCCCTGCAAATCACATTAAGACAACAATTCCTTTTATAGGAATATTTGCAGTCAAGATTCATACCTGTAAGGTGTCTGCAAGGTGGATCCAACAGCAGCAGTTTACCTTCACAGCTAGATTAACTGATAGGAAGTGGATGTGACATTTCAGAAGTGCCAGCACATGAAATCTTGTTTGAATTTTGACTGGAGTACTCTGCTCTCCCCTTTGAGGAATTTGGTAATGTGGAGCTCACAAAGAGGGATAAGTACAGAAGGAGTTGTTTGAAACGAAGCAAGATAAATCATTTTAGGGAGAGGATGGAAATGGCTTGCTGGGTTTTTTGAACCCATACAAAGATATTATCCTTCGGGAATATGAAACCTCTGAAAGGTTATCTGAATCATAAAAGTTTGTGCTTCTCGTGTTCAAAGGAATGAAACAGTCTTAATAAAAATTGGCACCGCATAGGCGTCGCAACCAGCTATCTGCAGGAGCTGCAGAGAGCTTCACCTAAAGCTGAACAGCGCAACCTTTCTTATAGTGCCCATCTAAATATGTTGCTTGGACAGGTTTGGGGTTTTACATTGAACACACTTTGAAACCCCCACGACATGTGATAACACTTTGCTCAGAGGCAAATTCTCACAGGAACCTTACGTTACATATTTTAGATCCCTAATGTAATTATCAGGCCAAAAAATATACATGGAAGCAATGAAGCTTGACCACTCAAACATTGCATTTCCAGTGCACGGTGTTATTCCTGACAGAGCCAAGGAGGGAAAGGAAATCCAGGGAGTGCTGAGCTGAATTTCAGAAGCAGATTCAGATTAATGTTGGATCACGGTTGGTTAAAAGTGAGCTGCAACCTCTGCTTAGCTGCAAGTGGTCTGTCTGAGGCTACAGCATGAGGACTGCTTGCAGGGCTGCCGGGCATTTTCTGTTGCTAATTTATGGTTGCTAGGGATCTTTTGTTATGGCCACATGTTATTTATTCATCCTCATTTTATTTTTTTGTAAAATCTAAGAGGAAAGCAGAAGCTAGTGTGTGCTTTGCAAAATCACTGCAAGCAGGCTGAACTGGAGAGAGGATGTACCTAATAATCATCAGCCCTGACTGAAAGGGGAAAAAGGAAGAATATCATTGTGGCTTTTAAATATGACTATCAGTAGTGAAACTCTCCAGCTAGACTAGATAAAACCAGAAACAAAAGGGAACTTGAGTTACACTAGCAGCAGCTTAATAGCTGCAATTATCAGCTGGGCTACCAGTTGGAGTTCCCACCCATCAGAGCCCGAGGTAAAAGATGTCAGGGGGATAGAGTGAAAGCCTGCCTGAAAATGCAAAACCACAGAGCATTCACTTGCTAAAAGACTTGGATGAGCTACTCGTTCTGGTCTTTGTGCTCTTTTAAATACAGCCATCTAGTTGTCTTGGAGACAAGGCACGTGGGGAAAAAAAAATAAAAGCCACTCTATTCCTATCCCTGACTATAATCCCCTGTTATGGATCAGCTAAGTAATAGTCTAAATACAAAATGTATAAAATATTAACYTGACAAACTGCTCTGCTTAAGCCAATGACATATGGATAGAAGATGTGGGTAACAAGAGGTTTATTAAAATGCTCCGGTTCAGCTGCAGCAGGAATGACAGAATAAAAGCATGACTTGTAAAACAGAAAGGGTAGAGAGATGTTAACACTGAAGTGCAATTGAGCAAATCTGGAAATCTCAGAGAAGCAAACATCAAATGAGGCTGATTAAAATTACTGTAATGGTGGTGACATGTTGTATGCAACTTGAACACCCTACTGTACATAGTTCCAGATGCAAATTTGGGATCTAATTTGCCCATCCTTGAAGATAGTGATAAAACTCCCATTGACTTTAAAGAAGAGTAGAAACAGACTCTTCAATTCATAGGAAAGAAATAATTGTCTGACTTTAACACGTAAGATCAGCAACCCTAAAATATATCTTGAAAACATCACTGGATTTTATTGATGATAAACTCGTATTAATTGCTTTTAAGATCTTCAAATAAATTCGAAAACTCGAGTTACTTCTTGTTTGAATATGGTGAGTTTGAATTTGTGTAACTAAATAACAGCAAACATTCATATAATACTTTTCAGGAACAACCAGGAATAAGATCAGCATTTTCACAGGTACTGGCTCTGGAAAACTCCGCTCAAGCACAGTGCTCTCCTTCAGATATGTTAAAAGGGAGTTACTCTCACACTGAGCTCTCACCTTTAGAAAATCAGTCCTTTTAAAAGGATTTAAAGCAAAGCACTTAAAAGTCATCCAGAACCATTAATCACTTCTAAAAATCTTGGCAAAAGCATTTGTTTTACCAATTTACACTAATGATGTCATGCTGAGTCTGTGTTAATATATTTCTATTTAATTCTGAGACAGTCACTCTATGCTTCCCATCTTTAAGTGAATGTGTCTTAACCTCCCTGAAGAGGACAAATATGTTTTAACATCTGGATAACTGAGGCAGAATTAACAGAGATGCTTTGCCACTAGCTCGCACTATTAGAATTGAGTCCAGATTTGTTGCCATCAATTACCAGGATATTTTTCTCCTTTATATCCTCCTCCCACAGAAGCTGTGTGCATCACCCCAGCCTTTTAAGTAGTGTTGTTAAACCAACTGTCCGTAGTCTGCAACCTGTTAAAGTTCTCTTTAAAAAAAATAATTAAGCTAAGTATTTGCTAGGATATTTTGCTATCATCTGCCATCAGAAATGATTGCATTAGTTATAAAAGTTTGCACTGCCAAAGTTATGCTGAAATGGAAGAAAAGAAACTGCAGTTAGGTTATTGCTTCTGGATGGCATTTGTGCCTAACCTAGTCACTACTTGCAGTGCTTTGAAATTGGTCCACTTCTCTGAGATGTCGTGGCATAACAGGCTGTTTATCCCAGTTTAAATCTACTGAAATTAATGGAGATGCAATTTTCTTTTTTTTTTTTTTAGCGATCCATGAATGACATAAGCAATCTTAATCATGCAGAAAGAGTAATAAAATCCTGCCTTCAGCAAGGCCTGTGAGATTTGAATGCTATGAAAATATGCTTACAACGACTGTGATTTCAAAAAAAAAAAAAGACTGCTAATGAAAAATAGGCCTAAACACAGTTGAAGAGGTATTCAAGCTTGTGGTTAGGTTGATGCCAGATGTTGATGCAGAGGAAAGGGAAGTTGAGGAAATTTAAGAAAAATAGGTACATGAACCCTTAGGATATTGGGTTACCAGCCAGCTGGGAGACACCTGGAAAGCGGCTATTTAAATCTGTTTGAAGTAAGGGTCTCTTGTAGAGGGATTGGCCAGAGAGTCTGGAGAGCAGAGGAGGCAGATCTGAAGCCCCTTCTGCTCCTCCTGGTGCCTCCTGCCTCCCTCAGCCTGCAGGAGGCAACTTCCAGAGCCCGCCGGTGCCGGGAGAGGGGCCGGAGGCAGCGCGGGGGGCGGCCGTCCTGCGCTGGGRGCTGGGGGAGCGGGTGCTGCACCGCCCGCCGCCGAGGGTCGCCTCGGGCATGGCAGGGGGGTGGGCATGCAGCATTTGCAGAGAGAAGTGGAGGGACGCCGGGGGGGGGAGGGGATTTTGTCGCCTGGAAACAACTTTTCTTTTGTACATTAACTTTTTTTTTTTTATTTTTTTGCGTTATCTATATATTAGTGAGAACTTACATTTCTGATGAGTTGTTGATTAGTTGGCATTTATTTCTGTAATTACCTCAAATGTCTTTTCATTCACCTATACCCAAAAGACTGCTGCCAACTTTTATAGATTCCCTTTTTACAAGAATATATATATGTATGCATACATAAACACACACGCATACATAAAAGAGAAATAGATAAAAATTAATTAATTTCTACTTATACTATTTATATATAGATGTACAATTAAATTATTTTAATCTCCAGTTGCTTGAAATGCAATCTTGCATAAGAATATAATCTTTCATTAAATATGTATGATATATATTATATATAATATATATTATATACATTGTATATCTCTCTCTTCTAGCTTTCAGAATTGCATAGAAAACATTGAAAAGGGAAAGTGAATTAATTTTAAGGGTTATAAAAGTGAGAAGGCAAATAAAAATCCATTATTTATTATTTACAGAATTCACCTAAATTCTGTGACCTTAAACCAATTCAGTACTCAAGTAAGATTTATTTTATCTCTACCAGTGATAGTGATGAAGCATAAGAAAGCCAGCTGGTGTTTAGGGCACTTTTTGAAGACTTTGTCTGTCCAGGGGACTCATTCTTCTTTTGATCATGGGCTTCTCCTGCCTCGGTTCTCCACCTGTGAAATGAGATAACCATCTTTTCTCTGCCTGGCATGAGGTGTTCTGAGGAAATGTGCATTCAAGGATTTTTGGATATTAGTGCAATGAATCTGTATAAACATTTCAGAGGGGGACAAACAGACAATATGAAGCTAAAGTGCATTAAATGATTACTTTCTTCTTTGCTTTATAGTTTTACTTTTTTTGTGCTTGTTTCTTGCCTCTGTCTGTAATTTTGCTGAAGGGGTATGTTTCTAATTAATGAGAAGCTGAGTTTTCTGGTTGTGGCTCAGCATTTTAAGTCTAACTGTTGCTCTTACTATTGTTGTTCAGAAGCACACTGCAGCCCCTTGGGGAAAGTCTAATTCAGACTTTAAATAGTCAGTTCAGATAGAGTTCATTTTAGCTTAACTCATTTTGGTCATTTCTTCATGAGAAGGGCTTGGCCTGTACCCAGTGAAGCACCCCAGAGCCCAGGGAACACAGCGGTGAGTGGAGCACTCTCTCACTCTGTCAGCATCGCCTCAGGGATTGGGATGTTCAGACAACAGTCTCTCTCCCSCACTCCTCGTTGCCATTCACACTTACCTTCCTCAACGGCATATATATATTTGAAGGTACAGGAGATACCGGGTGACTCAGTTTTGGGATGCTCTGTTAAAAGGGACTTTGGTTTTTGAAAGGCTCTGCACCCTCTCCCGGTGAATATTATCATTTCCTCAAAAGCCTTCCTTAATCTGTCAAGGCTCCTGGACTGGACATTAAGCACATGACTGAGCACTGCACAAGGCCATGCTTGCACCCTCCTTCCTGCTTCAGGACCCACTGGCCTATTCACAAACTTGCTTGCCTTACGCTCCAAACATGTCCTCTGCGATGAACCTATGCATCTGTCCCAAACCTCCACGCGTGGAGTCTGAGCTTGGCATTAAGACATTTATGGCATCTTTGAGATAGTGTCACATTTTGATACTAAATGCAACAAATTAAAATCTATTTTTAATCTTCCCTTTTCTTACGGTAGAATTTGTGTAGGTAACAAACTGTGATGCATTTCATTCTCTGCAGGAAGTATTTTTAAAAAAATGCTGTAGCTGATTATATCTGCTTTCTGTAAGCCTTCCTGATGTACACTAAAGGAAGATGTGGCTCTGCTGTAAAGTGATCCAGTTTTGAAAAAGAGCACTCTGATATTAGTGCATTTTAACACTGCTTAATGGGTTTATAATTGTATTCAGCATTTTCACTGGAAAGCAGGAATAGGAAATAGGTGGGAAAATATGCCCATGGAACCCTCCCTCTTATTGATCACTATGCAACAAAACCCAGAAGATGAGTAGAGGGGTGGGGGATCTTATGGCTGTGGACAGGTAGGAGACACCAGCACATTACCGATCATTCAAAAGTTGCATTTTGAAATCAAAACAGCTGTGAATCCGCTGAAAAGACTGAATATTTTAACACACATATTCTGCTCATAAAAACATTTACTCTCGCTTGCCAGTACTGTAATTTTATCTACATTAACAAAAAACATTATGAATACAAGTCAAACTGGCTATTGCAACAAATGAAAATGGCAATTCCATTTATTTAATTGGCAGGTACCCAATATCTTTTTATTCTTACAATGAAACAGCTGGGATCTTGTGAAAAGTAACAACTACTGTGTAATAGCTGCTACATGATATCATAGCTTTCATAGAAGAAGACAGAGATTCACCTGGMAGAGAAGAGATGACTAAAATACACATAATTAAAATTTAAAATAAAAATCAACATTTTCTTTTGTCCTTCCTATGCTTTGGGGAATAATTTTCTGGGTAACAGAGTCATCATTTCAAGTATTCACTCCAAGATCCATTCCATTGCTGTTAGTCTTGATGAATAATATCGATTCCATAAATAGTGTCACCAGTAGAGTCTAGGGTCTTTAGTCCTTTCACTTTTCATACTGGCTCATTATTCATTACAAAAAATGCCTTATTGATCAAAGAAATTATTTGTTGGGTAAAATACTACTCAAATTAGTGAGTAGTGTATTAGAATTTGTTCATATTGGTTAATCTTTTTGTGTGCTTAGGTCCCCAAGCTTCATGACCCTGCTTCTGGGTTTTGATGGAATAACTAGAACTATTTTTAGCACGACAGCAAGGAAGGATGAATACCAAACACTACATAATTAGAGATACTGGTCTGAAGATAAATGCAATGTATTTTCATTTTCTTCTTGATATCCCAGCCCCCCTCAGACCCTTCAAGAAAGAAGGATTAGCAGGTTACAGAGGAGGCATGAAGCACAGTCTAAAAAAAGTCCTGGAAGCTTTTTCTTCAAAGACTTGTGGCATTTTGGATGGCTGCTGAAATATCTACCTATCTTTGTTCAGTCTCACCACATCTTCTTTCTTGATTTGGAAGCTCTTCAGAGCAGGGACTATGAATTTGGGAGCCTCTGCTGTAACAAGGCTCTGACCAAGGTGTTTGTGTATCCCCATAAGCAGTGTCTTTGACAGCAATAAGTAATATCATAATGCTTTCTAAATACTCAGCCAGAGTCAATGCTGCAAGCACTGGTGGCCAATACATTTCTGTTGATGTCAGGGCGGTTTTGACTGTTCTCTGGAAATGGTTATTATTCACCCTAGGATATTTTTGGCCCACCTGTAGAACCCCAGGCACATGTGTGCTAACAACAAGAGTATAATGATAAGTGATATTTTAAATAAATTCATAACTTTTAAGACCAGAGGGATTGTAAGGTTATATGATCTGATTTCCTATGCATTAGAAGCCATAATGTTTTTCCTATAAAATTCCGTTTGTTGAACTTAGTCACTTGTGTGTGTGGACAAAGCATATTTTTCATACTTTATTTTTTTCATGCCTTTAGTAGCACATCTACAAAGCCAAGCTGATATTTTTTTCTTAATATCTACTTTTGGCATCTATAGTTGGACACCAAAACACATTAAACATTGACTCCTTCAGTCATTACCAAGTGTTCCAGCCAAGCAGGACAGTATTTGCAGAGCAAAACAGATGGTGCTGAGGACCCTGCATCTGTCCCGTACACATTTTGGGGTGGTTACTTTGGACTAGCTCTAATCAGGTTGAATGAATATTCCCTGGCTGTCGCAGCACTTGAGGTGTGCTTCTCACCATGTCTTCCAGGTTTGTTTTATTTTATCTTATCTAAAAGGGGGGCCGGTTTTGTGCTCAGAGACTTCCGCTCAATATAAGCCAAAGTACAGTAAGTACAGGTGATTTGCTTCAAAAATGCACTCCTGAAGTGAAGGAGAGGGAAAGTGATTGAAGCGATGAGCTTTAAGACCAGTATTCAGCAGCATGAGTCTGTAAAAGACACTTTGAGAATAGAGGAAAAAGAAACAGGTTGCCAAGTTACCTAATGCCTGAGCCTCCTGTTCAGGTTTGCATTAGTATAATTGGGTTGGAGCATAGAGTTTAATGACTGACAGTCATTTAAGTATGATCCCAAACATCATGTGGAATTAAATCAAATGAAAAAAATAAATTATCCTACTGGTGATGTGATCATTTTACTTTTTTAGTGTTAGCTTGTCTGTTTTTCAACAACACAAAAGCCTCCAACAACAAAAATGAACAGAGTGGGATATAGGAATCCATGATCAATATTCAGCAAATGTTTTTAAATCCTGTACTTCTGAATATGAGCATTCAGCTCAAAGTATAAAAAGGGAGGACTGGTTCATGGAAATGCCTCAGAACACGGACAAGCAATTAGGTTAACATTTGCCAAAGTCAACAAAATGAATGGAACATCTTCCAAAACTAGATAACCACACAAATAGAGCAAAGACAGAGAGCTGCTTCAATGGAAAAAATGTATGTTTAACTGCAAATGACTTATACCAGAGGGTACTGGACCCCCTGACAATTTGTATATTCCCGACTGAGGTGAACTAAATAGTCTGTCAGATATACTCTACTGACAGAAATTGTATTAAACTACCCGTAGTGCTGCAAGTAAAATGCTACACTCCCCCCTCCTTTAGAGTTTGGGCACAAAATTGAGTTAAGGAGGTAAAACAAGTTGTCAGCTGGTGGATGATAACCATAACTGCTCATAAATGTCTGTATCAGTTTTAGTCAGTTTTATTTGTGATGTAACGGGCCTTAATCTAAACTTCAGAGAAAGAGACTAAATTACATTAATGTTCATTTGTCCAGGCTAAGAGCCCAGACACAGAAATTCACTGCAGTGTATTTTGTAGGCAGTAAAGCCTCTTTAATGCTGTCTTCTGCATGCTGCCCTGTTGTGGAGGAAAAAATCCTCATATAAAAATAGTTGTACTGTATAGCTACTGAAACAGCTTATTCCCACAGGATGGAAAAAGGCTAAACTTTGTTGTTAATAAAACAAAGTTATGAAACCTGGTAACAGTGTCCAAAATCGATGAGAAGCAGAAATGTCCGTGCAGAGAAGGCWGGTGATCCATGAGTTGGAGGAAAGACGTTTGGGTTACGCACACCCAGCCACGCAGGCTCGATGAGGGTGGGACTTCAGCACAACATCTGTTTGCTCCTGAGAGATGCCAATAACATTTTGGGAAAGTCTCTTCTCTTGCGCAAGGAACTGCAGGAAAGTAGTGAGAAGAGACTCAACATTTGGAAGAGACAGACACRGCTGATGTGATGTTTGTGGGGGAAGCATCCTAAGCCTGAGAGGGAAACAGTGAAGCCCTGTGGAGGCTGCGGCGTGTGTCAGGAAGCGCTGCAGCCCCGGCCAGGCAGCCGGTGGAGACGGGTGAGAAAACAGACAGCCAAAGCAGGGATGGGGCAACCCGCAGCTGGGAAGTCTGAGGAAAAGCACTGCCATCGGACTCTTGCAGGTCAGGGACTGCCCTTTTTCCCTGAAACCAAAGAAACACTGTGCTTTTGCAGATACGTAACACCACAGCACCTGGTATCACCCCGCAAAGAGCGTGCAAGCAAGCTCTGTGCGAGCGCGGCAGGAACAGACGCTAACGCAGCAGCACGTCTCCAAGCCCAAGCAGGAGGAAGGTTCCTGCCTTAGCGCTCACGAGCTCTATTTCTCTGTACTGGCTGTTCTCACCTGTCACTCTGTCCCCCAGAATTTGCACCCCACGTGTTTATATTATTTTCCTAAAGTAACAGTATAACAGTGCATTAATGTTGGGAATATGAACACATGCTTTTTTTTTTTTTGTATTTGTAGCTTGAAATTCTGCACTTGCAAGGATTTGATTTCTCTGATACCATTGCCTAGTTTAAAGTTTTGACTGAGAACTTTGTCCATTCTTTCAACTTTTACTTATAGCTAGAAGACAAAAGAGTTTTTCGTCTCAAAGACTAAAGTAACAACAACCAAACAAAACTTGTCAACTTACTAATTCTTGTACTATTTTCTCATTCAAAGTAAAAAGAGGAAAAAATCATCCCCTCCCCCTCAAGAATAGGTATCAGGAAGCTTAAAAAAAGTGAAACATTTTATTTAAAAATATATCAAAAGGAAGTATCAACTTTTCAGGAACTATTCTCAATTTCTTTCACTTAAAACTATGCAATAAAATAATTTTACTCCAATTTTGACAAACTCTTCATTTACTGAGTGTTGGTATAGTTTTTCTCATAATATTTCAGACATGTTTCTGAAAACATTAAATTTATAAGGTAGGTAAATAGAGAGACAATTTTTTTCTGAGACTGTTATGTTGTGGAATAAAATTGATCATAGTGCAAGTTAACTAGCTACCTTTATTTGATCTGGTTTAATTGTTGGACTGACTAAGAAAAGACCTGGATTAGGGAAATGAGGCTGCCCTGCCTGCTATGCCCAGATAACCCCTTGCAGCAGCTGGGAAATGGAAAGTGAGCTCCAGATGTAGATTACAAAAAATATTAGGAAAAAAAAAATGAAAAAGAAAATACCCTACGAGATAAAAACTTAGAAAGTGAGGTTCTACAGAGGTGGGAGGCCAGCCCATAGACAGTAATCAGACTGATTTTCAATGATGTTTTCATTGTAAAAGAGTTGCCTAAGTCTTCTGTAGCCTACAAGATCAATTGCTAGATCAGAGCGGTGTGTAAAAGAAGATTAATTACAGCTGGTGTTGCAGCTTGGGGAACAGTGCAGGAAGGGCAGGCAGGTTTGGGAGTAGCCCCGGAGCTCCCCACGGCAAGGCTCAGCGATGGGACGGTCCGTCCTGCCGCCTGTCCTTCACTCCTGGTGGYCTTCGGCTGTGCCAGGACAAGTCAGTGCTGCCGGGATGCCGTGCTGCTGTTGCTGGCACACAGTCGACACAGCCCTGATGGTAAGGAGTGATGCTGTTTCCTTCCCTCGCCGTGGGTCACATCCCCACACTGCGTCATAGGATGACTCCCCATTTCCCATTAAGGTCCCAATTTTTAAGCTCCAAAGAAAAGGCTACATAGATATAGGTTCACACTGGCCTCTGCACATTTCTGCTGTTTCTCTTTGCCTGACTGCCTCTCAGCTAAACCTACTTATTTCTAGACCTAACATAGGCAGAAGCATTTCAAGCCCTGATGGYACAGAGGTACCTTAACTCAACATCCTTAAGCAAAAGTGAACTCTTTTTGGTGTTTTTTGGTTCAACTAACTACCTATACATAAACATTCAGAAAAAAAAAAAAACAAAAAACCAAACGCAAAATCCCCCCCCTTTCCTCCTTCCAGCTTTTGAAAACCCCAAATCTGAGCTGTTCGAAAGGAAAGGACATGTTGATAGAAGCATAGCCAAGAAATAGCTGTGCCAAGAMGGGGAACGTCACAGTATGATGATTTCATTGCAGCGGAATTAAAGGTACATAGGTGGAAATTCTTCAGCACGACTGCGGAACTACCCTGAGGAGATATCTGGGCTGGAAGGCAGGCTCTCTAGAAGATGCAGACACCCTGCAGAGAGGGCAAATCATCTGGGCTGAGGTGCTCAAAGGCAAGTCTGACCTTGATGAGATGAGAGGTGCTATAGGAAAAGCAAATAGGTCAAAAGCAGAGGAAATGTTATCTGTATCTCATATTTTGATTCTATTATAAATGTAGTTACCATGACAGCAGCAAGCAGTTTTGGGGTTTGGGTTTCTCTACAGACGTACAGGCATCTTTTGAACTTCCCTCTTTTTCCACTGCTGTATCTGTCCCCAGGAGGACAGGCTGAAAACTCGTTCATGTTTGCTTCCATAAGCAATATATTAATAACGTGAACAACAGCAACAAAAGTAGTATAAAGCCTCCTCAAAAGCATAATTATAGTATTTTTATCTTTTCTTCCAGAACACCCAACCCAACCCTCCCACTTCAGCCCTCCAGATTTCGTCAGCAACAGAATGGTCTTTGCACAGTTTCTGCTACATCCCCTCATGCTGTTCTTCTCTCACTCATTTTTAGAGCAAGAAGAGAAATCCATCAACATCCATTCATATCTCTCTTAATTCACATCATTTAACTATTCTTCTTACCCAGCAGCCCTCTTGGACATAGAATAGCTCAGGACCTTCCAACTCTTATGGGTTGGGCTGAACTGGAGGAAAACGCTGGATGGGAAGAAGAGAAATTCCCAAACTGAGCTATGTCTTGTCAAGACCAGCTGCAGGCAGGAGAGACCGAGCTTTCATATTGAGGCACCCAATCATTCTGGCCATCAGCAGGCTACGGCTGTGAGATGTGGGGTATGAACCCCAAAGTTAATACTCAACAATAAGAATCACTGATGCTTACTTGCCCCTAAAGAATATCTCTTCTAGAGTAAAATCAAAGAATTGTAGTCTCAACTGCTTTTATCTGAGTGTAAGTTGAAAGAGTAGCAAAGGAGAAGTAAAATGTGACAGAGTCTGCTTTCTTTTGTGCTACATCTGAACTGACTACAAGATAATACAATAAACAAGATAATAAGATGAAAGAGAGCTTGAGAGGCCCTCTTTTCCATTCCCTGGTCCCAAAGGAGACTCAATTATTTCGAAACCATTCTTGAAAGACGTTGGACTAATCTGATCTTTACTGTGGATGCCTGGCTATTCTCCTCACTGCATCTATGGTTTCTAGGTAATTGTAGGGGGGTTCTAGGCAATTAAAAGCAAAGAATGAAGTAAGGAAGTCAGAATATACTGAGGACAGTTCAAAGCAGCTAAGTATTTTATTTACTTAGGATTAGACCTAATTTTCATGATATTTTCAATTGATTTATTTATTAATTAGTATGGTATATTAAGGCTATGGCGTTACCCTTGCCTTATGCTGAATCGTACCTTTCCAGAGCTTACCCCATTGTTCCCAGTAAAAAAACTGTTTTTCAGCAAAGCCCACTCAAGAAAGCACTACTCCCTTCTCTTTGAAGATTCATTTTTTAACTAAATCACTTTATTTATTTGATTTCCATATGAAAAACATCTTATAACTTACATCAGCAGAAGAGGAGGGATTGTAGTAAAATGCAGTTTAGAGTCAAGAATAAATGACCAGTGGCTGGAGCTACTGGAAACCACCGCGTCCCAAAAGAGCAGCCTAAACAAGTGTGTGGGTTTACAGTGTCCTACAAACTGGACACCAACTCCTAGTGAGCTTGTACTATGTAGCAGAGGAAAGATGACTAACTCCACTTTTAAAGCCATGCAAGCTGTTTTCGCAGTGAGCATACTGCCTTCCTCCTCCCGCACGGGAGGAATGTTTGTCCAGCATTTAATGCAGATCCCTCTCTACACTACTGAGTGCTAATTTCTCTCGATACACACACCCTCAGAATCCAGCCACTATTAAATAACTGTAAATTGGTAACTTTAATTGCTAAGGACTCAAGCATTGTATTTCTCAGCACGTTTAAAGGAAAAGAAAACGCAAATAAAGTGAATCAACTCTCTTGGGGTCTCCCCTTCCCAGTCAACAATGTCAAGTTTTCAGGAAAAGGAAGCATGGCATTTGCAGACTCAATTAAATCAGCGCAGCTGGGATTCCTTCTCAAGGTGGTAGGTACTTCTGAGGCTGCAACTCATTTTGAGAAACCGCTTCAGACTTAGAGGAATACTCACGGTGCTGTTTTACAGTATACTGAAGGTAAGGACCTAAATGTAGCTCGAGGATAACTGTAGCTGGACAGTTGGTAGTGCTCCTTTATATTGTATGGGCTCTGTGTGTCACACCAAATGATTTACAGCTGTTGCATGAGGCGTACATTCTCACTGCATTGTCCTTCCGTGATCAAAATATTCTTGCCTCACAGCTTTGCAGCCCACAAAGTATTTCCACATGTTTGAAACAAGGAGGTCAGATATCCCATGGTGTCCTGCTCCTCTGCTCTTCTAACTGCAGTTCTGCGTTAGTGGTCACCTGAAGACATTTGCATCATATTGGCTGTACACGTATTAATGCAATAGCTGTGATGTATAACTGTGAGTCCATTTTGATCTCTTTCTGTCAACTGCCTAAATCTCATCCTTCCTCACAGAATCATAGAATCATAGAATCATTAAGGTTGGAAAAGACCTTTAAGATCATTGAGTCCAACTGTCAACCCAGCACCCATGCCCACTAAACCAAGTCCCGAAGCACCACATCCACACATTTTTTGAATGCCTCCAGTGTTGCTGACTCCACCGCTTCCCTGGGCAGCCTGTTCCAATGCTTGACAACCCTTTTGGTGAAGAAATTTTTCCTAATATCCAATCTAAACCTCCCCTGGCACAACTTGAGGCTATTTCCTCTCGTCCTATCGCTTGTTACTTGGGAAAAGAGACCGACACCAGCCTCTCTACAGCCTCCTTTCAGGTAGTTGTAGAGAGCAATAAGGTCTCCCCTCGGCCTCCTTTTCTCCAGGCTAAACAACCCCAGCTCCCTCAGTTGCTCCTCAKMAGACTTGTTCTCCAGACCCTTCACCAGCCTCGTCGCCCTTCTCTGGACACGCTCCAGCACCTCAATGTCCTTCCTGTAGTGAGGGGCCCAAAACTGAACACAGCATTCGAGGTGCAAATCTTTATATTTCCCTTCTCTCTGGATAAGTTTTTTGAAGATAAAAATTTTTGAACTCTTTTTCCTCCCATGGAGATGAGTTAGTTCCTTTAATGAAAGCACCCACCCCATGGACGCTGCAAGGTCTCAGCTTCCACAAGGAAAAGAAATGTGACAAGCAGCATTTCATCAGCATTGGCATCAGGCCAACAATAATATGTTCCAAATGACCTCTCAGTGAGCTCCAAACTAAGATGATTTTATATTATTCCTCTCTGTATGTACCCTTGATGAACAATGCAAAGGAAAGACAGGGATTTAACTTTGGGAAAGACCTTGTAAATGAAAGGTGAAATAGAGGCTACTTATCTAACATTTGCTTCACACGCCTGTGGTAGAAATGACATTTAGAAGATGGGGTAAAGTGGGGGCAGAAGTTGTGGGCTGGTAGTTGAACATTGCCTCGAACTTTGGAACTTTATACAGCCTTTTAATCTGTTCCTGGAGTGCTGGGAAGTGTTCTGGGGATGTTGTGAGTGAACTGTGCTTTTTGTATTAAACATTTATTGCATGGCTTTCTGTGTCTGCAAGCAACTGGATCAATGTTTTAAGCTATCCCCTCCAGATCTATGTTTCTATTGACTGCTCTTTTTTTCCTTCGGAGAAGCTATCTGAGCCATGGTTTCAAATGGGGAAGAATTCTGCTGAAAAATGCATTAGGAAAACTAAAATGCTAAATGAAAGGGCATTTCCCCTTCTGACAGGGGGAAGGAACCATGGACAATACTAAACATGTGAGAAAAACCTGCATTGTTCTGTAAACTTTGCACAAAATGTTCTGATTCAAAACAAAATTTAATATATTTAATAAATGTAGATTGAGAAGTTTCATCATCTGCCTTGGGCTTGTCCTCCCCCGTGTCTGCTAGGACAAAGAGGTCACATAGCTCAGGATCGCTGTTGTCCTGGACATCACTGCACCACGGTATTCATTGAGCGCAGTAGTGGGATCTCAGAATCACGCGGTTGATCTCACAAACATCCCCGTATTGCTCAGCCACCGCTCTTTTCCACTAGAGAGGACTCCCCTCTGTCTGTTTTCCCCTCCGCTCCTTCACTGAGCTGACAGACATGCATCTGTATCTCGCCGGCCAGAGCTCAGCCGCACCGGCAAGCATGGCTCTTCCCAGTGGGCCGGGATGCCGGGGACCTCAGCGTGAGACCATGCTGATGCACGACACATGAGCCRTCAGTCAACAGCCAGGAGTACGATGGGATGCACGAACTCCGTCTGCGCTGGAGTCACACAGGACAGCGCGTGGCGGCTGCCAGCATCTGCATGAGGCCCTTGCACCCGTCAGGATGACCCCGAAGCGGGAGCAGGGATGCAGGCAGACAATCCAGTTACCTGTGTGAGGTGCCAGCAGAAGGGCTTGACAGATGCATTCTTGTTCCTATGGGGTAGGGATGCATATCTGTATGTATCAGTTATGCCGTGAGTAAACACATTCGGCACCTCAGAAACCTCGTTCCAAATAGGATTCAAGTGTCACACRAGTCACAGCAGACATTGGTCGGGGAAGCAAGGCATCCTAATGTGAAGCATCTCCAGTTAACCTTTCAACAAGTACCAAAGGCAGGCGAATCCAGAACGAACACAAAGCCGAGTGACAGAACAATATGTGAATGCAGATGACAAGATATTGAACTTTGCAGAAGAGGGAAAATACACATCAAAATTAGAGCATCCTACAAGAAGTTCAAGGTTGTCGTTATTTTAAATGGGGGCATGCTTTTCATGAAAATATCTCAAGTCTTCAACTATCTGTAATGATCATTATGTGTCTATTTTTAAATAAGAAAGCAAGAAAACTAGGTGAAATAACAAGAAAACTGCAGACCTGGCTAACTGACTTTGATGCCAACAATAATACTTATGTTAGCAAACACGTAAGTGTCCCTCCCTTATTCTTGAACTTCAGTGATCTTCTGATAATGTATAAATCCTGTTAGCACTTTCCCCAGGACTCACGGAGACATCCGTGCCCATATCCTCCCTGTATCAGCCAACTCAGACAGCCGGCAGCTGCGTAACGGAAAGGAAATGAAATTTTCCTGTTAGCAGCCGCCTCCAATTCAGGGAAACGGGGACAGGCACCGAATCTGCCTGCCGTACTCTCAGGGCTTCTCATATGTTAAAAGTACTTTCCTGGAGAGAGTGGTTAAATGTGGCTCTTAGTAGACAGGTGAAAGCATAATTCAGGCTGTGTGGCTGGACCTGTAATATATTCTTTTTGGCTGCTTTAACAGTTTTTTGATATTCAGATCTCTATTGCTAGTTGTAAAGAGACAGGAAAAGGATGCTTTTGCTGAAGTTCATTCACTACAGAAATAATCTATAAGATAAGTGATCAAAAGCAGCATGTTTTTGGAGTATACTTGTACATTTCAGAACCAAATAATCAATCTCTCAGTACTAGGATGAAACTTTGATAATAAACTTTGACTAATTCAATTAAACTCAATGGTAGTTCGAAAGCATTTGTAACAGAAAGGAAAGTTTAACACTGTCATTTAATTTAAGAAGTGTGTAAGAGAAAAATGAAATGTAAACTGAATAAAGTGGAATGCTTTTTTTAGGACTTGCATAGTTAATAATAAAATTAGAAATATTTATGCAACCAGGTCTTGTTTGGATCTCACTGAGGAAAATATTACCAGCTTCCAAACAAATTATTTCCTTCCTATCCTATCTATTTAATCTCTCCTGGGTTAAAACAACCCAGTTTAAAGTTGGGTCATGACCCTGAATACATCTGGAAAAATGCAATGCTGGAATATTTAATTTGAACTCCTTGACGTTACTATGAATTTACTCCAGAACAAATGAGACCAAGATCCATAACAATAATTAAAGTCCACTGATAATGTAAATTCCATTGATAATATAATGCTGAGATTACACTACTCATGACACTCTAACCCTTGATATAAATAAAAATTGAGTTACAAACGAAATGAGACATGGCTGAGATGCAGATTTGAGTGTAGATGCTGCTCTGCTGTGTCTGCCCACTGGAAATACATTCTGGATCTGGGGCTTGTTAAAAGATGCTCCTTATCCACAACCATTTAGTCTAATGGTAAATGAGCTCCAAAAGCGGCAGTCACCTATAGGGAAGAAGGA
This sequence comes from Oceanodroma leucorhoa, assembly GCA_030449065.1. NCBI lineage: Eukaryota > Metazoa > Chordata > Aves > Procellariiformes > Oceanodroma > Oceanodroma leucorhoa. The sequence continues at coordinate 8,081,625 of JASVER010000047.1, forward strand.
GAAGAGATGATTGTTTGGTTTTAACATGCTTCCTTCTCTACAGTTATTTAACAAACTTTCAAACAACTCTCCACATTTTCAGATTGCACATAAGTTATGACCAACTCATCCTGTAAATTTTTCAGGGTAGCATTTTAAGAAGCTAAAATATTTTCCCTGTTAAAGTCTTTCTCAACCCAATCTTCCACCCCCTGTAATTATCTTCAAAAATCCTCATTCTGAAGGATTGCACCCTTACACATATTTCAGCCACTAACCACACCTTCTTCTCACCATCTTTATCCCTGCTGACATTGCAGCTTCAGGCTGTGCTAAGGGCCTGCATAATCTTGTTTTCCGAGGCTTCTGTCTTCTCTGTGAATGACAGGGGGAAAGGGGAAGCTAGGTAAGATCCAGAATTTCTTCGAAGATCAAAACTCTAGAAATCGTGTGGTAATCCAACATCTGTTACTTTGGTCCTGGAGCTGTGAAGCTGTGCTGCTGCTGTGCCATCTGCCAGGCAGTCCAGGAGGAGGGGAGGCTGCTCCTTCGCCAGTCTGTGTGATTAAGGTTGTCTGTGTGTTTGTGTTTGTATGCAGCGGGGAAAAAAATTGATTGCACACTTTGTGCCTGGGCAATGCCATGTGCGATGTGTCAGGGAGGAGAATGTGGGTCACTTTACCTCCTTGCATCTGGAAAAAGCACAGGGAATAAATAAGAAAAGCAAAAGGCCACGCAGTTATTAACATACAAATAGCATCTATGCTTCACGTGCAATTCACACAGAAGTCACACTCTGTTCTGATTTTATACTGGCAGATGACTAAAGCACGATTAATTCACCACAGAGCTTTAAGGGATTTTTGATTTGCTCAGCAGGAGTGGTACAGACCACTGCATCCCCAGGAAATGTCCAGTCTTAGAGGGAGGCATGAGGTCTTCATGCAGGTTATCAAGCTTCAGCCTAGGAAGATTAGTGGTGATTTCTGTACCTCTTGTTGACTTTTCTCTGTAGTAATACAAAGAATAAATATTTTTTCTGTATATGCTATTAAGGCATATCCCATTTCAACCTCACCGCTAAAGTCTGTCAGCACACGCTGCCTACATGTGCAGTGACTGTGCAAAATGTCCTTGTGGAGGTGCAAACCTTTTGGACTGACTCAGGCAGTAACTGTGTATCCTGAGTCACACAATGAGTGGGTACTGGAAAGAAGTTAGGGCATCTTACATGAAAGTGCACTTGCATACGGGATGTGGAAGTTGCTCTTCAGAACTGGGGAAAGAGAGTTCCTGCCCGAAAGAAGTGCCATCTAGACAAGAAGTATTAACATGCCCAAATTATGAGCACTTTCACGAAGAAGGATCTGATACCAGACTTGGTTTCCAAAGTGTCTTTGGCACAAACCCTTATTTATCAGCAGGAAGAATCCATGGCTTACATCAGGAACCCACTCAAGATGTAGACACTTGGGTTCATTCCTCTCTTTTGCTTGAAGAAAGGRATTTTAAACTTGCAGTTATTATTGGATTATATATATGAATTGTTCCACACCAGAATTAAATGGTTCTAGATTTTCCTCGAAGCAGGTGTTTAAATCTTTAGGGAATCTTCTCTCTGGAAGTTTTGGCAATTCCAGTAGCTGGACCCGAGTCAGAGATCTGAGCTTCTGTACCTGGAGATCCTGATGTGACAACTGGAAGGGACACTGGGTTGTTTGCACTGCAGTCCAGACATGTGATTGCTGCTCATGTAAACATTCACAAGCTGGATTTAAACTAGCTAGATCCAGGACCAGTCATAGGGTAGTGATGGCAGAAAAAGCATTATGCTCCTCTGGGACACCAGTGGCATGTTTAGTAGGGTGGAGAGAAGGCTATGCTGCGACTAGTTCTTGAAGTTGCTGGTTTAAGACTGTTGCAGCCATGTCGATAAAGCTGTGACTATCGGTGGATTCTGCAGTTCATACAGCCAGCAGCACCTGCGCACAGCAGACAGTGAACTGATTTCAGCAGGGCTACGGACAGTAACAGTCTGGCTTGCGGCAAGTGAGGGTGGGAAGTGCGCTTGCATACCTGTAGGTTGACGTGGGTGGGTGGCATCTCTGTGTTGCTTTATCACAAGAGCAAACCAGAAAATAAGGCAAGGTTTAATTTGCAGTTTTTTTCTTCTCTTTCTGTTCTTCTGAATCGAATCACCAATATCCCCTTCACGCACTGGCTCACTGTTTTCATGTGCGCATCTGGTGTTGATGAATCGAGGTTTGAGAGCCCAGCTCCTCCTGCCGAGGGGTCCTCTTCTTACGGTGTATCAGGTGAGCAGGCTGGATTCTGCCTCCTCTTGCCATTTGCTGGCTGGCATCACCCAGGGAGGGGCAAAGAGCAGAAGAAAATGGGAGGACTTTCTCCCTTCTGTGGCTGACAGCCCTGACAGTCTGGCCCTATACTTAAAGAAACACAAGGCATTCAACTGTATGTCATTTTGATGTTTCTGAATAGCATCTTTCTGGAGATGAAATAGTGATCATCACCAGAGCTACAGATTAGCAACTGATAGAAAAAAATAGGCATATCATTAAGCTTACATGCTCCCTTGTTATCTCACCACTTCTCATTCAATCCTTGTCTGCAAACAGAAGAAGGGAATCCCTGCAYGGCTACGCTGCTGGGTTTGCATATAATCAGGTGTCGAAGCCTGCCTTAGATCTTTTGTTCAGCTGCAGTCTCTACTGGATTTTTTTTCCTAAGATTTGTGCTTTCACCCCTGGATAATAATATAACAAATAGCTCTTTGTCTTTTTAGGTTTGTTCATATAACTTGTATTAATATATTGACAATGTAATAAAAGAGACATACAAAGAAACCTCTTGTCTTCCCCAGCTACAGCAAAGGCTGTGGCAATTATTGCTGATTTGAAGCACAATCTGACTCCAGCAGATAAATGTGAAAAAATGCAATTTTGAAACTCAGCTGTAGGAACAAAATAGGCATCAGTTTAGACTTATGAGGATTTGCTTCATGTTCAGTAAAGCCCTTTTTATTAGGGTGTTTATCAGATGGTCTGGTGGTTAAAATGAATATTTTTAAAGGTATTTTGAATACAGCCGTGATGACATCTTGAAAAACTAAACAAAACCTAATTGACTTCCAGTAAATTTTTCACTGGAGCTTGATTGCAAAAATAGTGTACTTGAATGCTTCAAACACTCCTATTGAAAAGGTTGCTTATAAATGTGATTTTTTTTGTTTATTTTTGTGTGTGTGAACTTCAGTCTGGATTCTGAGGACAGCCATATCCTTTAAATCTTCCAGAGTCATATTGTGCTGCTAGCCAAAATCCAGGGTCCTTTATGCTGCTGCAAGTAAGAAGAAAAAATGTTGATAGAGTCAGGCCCTAGTATTTTCTGCTCACAAGGAGTGCAGGATCCTGTCTCCCTGGGAGGACATGGAGGACATGAGTCTTCGGTGCAGCTCAGGATGTTCCTTCTACCATCTGATGAAGAAACTTTCTCTTCTCTTCCCTTCTCTGTTTCTTCTAGTAAYCTTCCAGCCCTGTCCAGGTTCTGCCTCAATCTTCCTTTCTCATCTCTTTACTGTGCCTCTCACTCTAACACATAAGTACACCTACTCGATCATACTCAGTGAAGCTGTCTTTCCAAATAGGTCAAATTTCTAAGTATATTCACATATGCCTGATGTACACTTGTGTTTTTGTCTCAAAAATTACTGTGGTTTCTCAGGAGGAACCTAAATCAGAGGCAACTGTTAATCTCACCAGTTCCCACATACCACAATGTGGTACCTGATAGGGAAAATTTCTGTACAACTGGCTAGAAAAGTTCCATGTAGAAAAAAAAAAGAAAAAAAACCCCACAAGAGTGAGCAGCTAGGCCTTAATAATTCAAAGGCAATAATGTTGACATGTAATAGTTCATATTCCCTTTTAATGAGCGAATCTGGAAGTCAGTTGTTCAGAGCTCTGTTTCTGGCTCTGACCCTGGACAGTTTTCACAAGCTCTGAAAGACCTAAATAGTATTTACCTGCATCTCAAAAATACTGTGAACATAGTCACTGCTTTGAAACACTTTCAGATCCACAAACGGAACTCTTGTCTGAACAAGAATAGAAGTGTAAGGAGTAAATTTCAGTAAAATTCTGATTTTACTGAAACCAGTGGGAAGTTTGCTAATGAGTTTGTGGGCTAAAACTTACTTCCTTTGTTGCTTTGGTGGTTGAGGATGAGAACAGAATTTGCCCAATAATTGGTGCTTTTTGTACTAGGCATGCAAAAAGCTTAAGGGGCTTAGCAGTCTCCAGGGTTGGTGCTCTGAATGGGCACTTCTGAAATACCAAGATTTGTGTTTTCCCTCCCAGACACATCTTGTCACGAGGCAAGATTATTACTGGAGACAACTTCCATGGAAGTCTGCTTGTACAACTGGTATTTGTGCATCAAACACCTTTAAAAAACTGATTGGGGGATGGGGTGAAGAATGCTGTGTGTATTACCTTGATGCTTGATGTAATTTTAAATAGCCAGTATTACTGGTCTTGATAGTTCTTTATTTCTTTCATACTGTTTACCTACTATTTATTTTTTAGTCTGTTAAGTGATCCATTACTTTTATTTTTAAAGGATTCACTTCAGGAAGAAATATGCTTACCTTAACAAATACATATAAAGACCCCTAAGAGTTGTACATGCTAAATTCACTTTCCTTCTCTTTATATTGGCATCATTCAAGGAGAATAAACTCAACAACTTGCCAGTTTAACATTCATGTGCCAATCCTTAAATTACAGCTCTAGTACATCTTCACTGATTATTATTAAATTACATGCATCACAGATGATAGATCTGTAGATTCTGTCAAAAACAAATCAAAACTGAAAAAACAAATAACAAGTTTTGAGATAATATGAATATTATGTGGTGACCAAACATTATTGCTAATACAGACAATTTTTAAGTTAATTTAATTTTTCCATATTCTGAATAAACTTACTCTTTTATTTTCAAAATTTTGAGAGTTTCAACAAAGTTTTTGGAAAAAAATAGTAAAGATAAAAATAATCTTAATGAGCTCTGCTTACCACTAAAAACTTTAATTAGAGCCAGGCATTTCTTGGTGTGGTATTTTGGAGTGGGTTTGTGTTTTGTTTTTTTGGGGTTTTTTTTGTTTGTTTTTTTTTTTTTTAGCAAACAGCAAATTCTTTGAAAATTCTGCTGGATATGGCTTCCCTCAATTGTCATTTGAATTCATGTAAATTCATTTAAATAGCTTCAGCTGGAAAAAAAAATACTGGGACATAATCCACAAACCTTGTGAATCCCTGTGTTTTTATCTAATTGCCAAGAAGCTTGGGGACCCACAGAGTTGATGATGGCATTGGAGGAGAGGCACAGCCTTCTGTCTTGCAGGGTGACCCGAAGGGAGGCGTTTGCTGCTGATGCTGCTCCATGACGTAGAGGTAGGTATCTGCTGGCTCAAGGTCCCATCGACCTGCCAGGTGCCTGTCAGGGCCTGATGCAACTTCCAAGGTATGGCGCGGGCTTCTTCACTCTCTTCCGCTGGCATTGTCCAGCTTCCCAGGCAACACTTAGATATTTCCCGAGCAAGACGGGACTCCTCTGGGAACGAAAGTTGCACAGTCATTTTCCCAGACCATGGGGGGCCCAGAAGCTGGGCTCCTGACATCGTTTTGAGAGAAAGCACCTGCTATTTTTGATTAGCATGTCAGCTCTCAGAACTGCGTTTTATTTAATTAATTTTGGCAGCTAACAGAAATGACTAAATTAAAAAGAGGGAAAATCAACACCATTTCTGCAAATCTATTGACTGATTAACATGGGTAAATGAGTTGCAAAGTGAATTTTAGCTTCAGGGAGGACATGTTAGCTGCCTCTTACACTTAATAATTCAAACTGAAACTCTAGTTGTAGTGTATGAATTTCTTTTTGAAGCAGAAAAAAGCATTTCAACTTTTTATTTGTTTATAGTCTTTCTGAACACAAAATCAGGTTGCCCAGAGATGTTCTGGTGTCTCCATCCTTGGAGATATTCAAAACAATGTTGGACATGGTCCTAAGCAACTAGTCTTAGCTGACGCTGCTAGACAATCTCCAGAGGCCTCTTCCTATCTCAACTATTCTGTGATTCAGTGAYTCCCAAGTGCTGCTTGAGAAGAGAAAAAATGAAATTACAGTGTTTTAAAATAACAAAACTAAAAATCCTGAGTGCGTTTTTGATACGACCATTACTGGGGCAAGAAAGTAGTTGCTGGGCCAGACTTTGTAATTTTTAATATTCCAGATATAGGACAGACAGCTATTACCTGAGTCAGAGCTATCCTGTGTATATAGAAGGCTTCAGTGATCATTTCCCTACATCTTACTGCCAAATAAACCTCTTTATCAAACAGTTTCTTCAGACATGGTTTCTTGTTGTATTAATGGCATGTGGCTATTAAGAGCCTGACCACATGAAGAATTTAATAGTCTCATTGAACCCAGAGCACACTCAGGTCATGAGTTGGTTTCAGCAGTTTTGTAATGTTTTATCACATTGTTAATTCACTGCTATTAATGATAATCTTGTGCTCTAAGTCCCAATATGATCTTGGATGGTTTGTTCAACATTTGTAAAAACATAATAAATGCAAGTGGATGCTTGGCAGGGAGAGATTTGTCAACAATGCAGTGTTGCCTTTGTAACATTCAAATCAAATAACATTTCAATTTCCTTAAAGAGATTTTGGGGCTTGTTACTAACAAGCATTTTTTTTCTCTTTTTTTTTCTTTTTTTTCCCCTCCAGTTTTGTCAGTGAAAAAAGTTATCACAAAAGAACRTGGGTTGTCATTTTTGATACTAGGTTTTACGTCTTGGTATAATGTCTCTGTTACAACTCAATTCAATGTCTGATTTGTTCCTTTCAAATTTTGGGTAAAGATGCAGTCAGCTTGAAGGTAAAAAGTTATCACGAGGAAAATATAACTCATCAAGGGGTGTATGTTTCTGCAAAATAGGTAATTCTAATAAGGTGAGATTCATCTTTCTTAGCTCAAGCATCAGAAAGTTGGTTGCATGTAGTTCTCATGTTGCTACTGGAGAAAAACAGATGCCTATTTCAGCTCATGTTAGGCATCTAAGACAAGTGACAAGAAGTCATTCTGGAGACACTTCTTCCTCTCCAGTGACTAGAAGAAGAATTACCGGCTTAGGCACGGAAACTATTCTTAAGTGTGTTAAGTTGAATGAGGTAAAACACACCCCTGGAGACTAAAACAATGATTTTCAGCTTTCTCAGAATTTCATACCAAAACAAGACCCACCTCTTTATGATTTTTAGCCCAATTACAGAATTGCAGAAAAATTTAAACTGGAAGGGGCCTCTGGATGTTGTCTGGTTCAACCCTCTTCTGACAGCAAGGCCAACACCAAAGTTAAATCAGGTTTTGTACAAAGACCAAGAGGTGTGTTATTAAGATAGCCAAGATAACATAGGTACTGACAGGGACTCCCTTGCCTTGCGTTGCGTTGCSTTGCCTTGCCTTCCCTTGCCTTCCCTTCCCTTCTCTATCTTTCCCTTCCCTTCCTTTTCCTTCCCTTCCCTTCCTTTCCCTTCCCTATGGATTTTTGTTAATTCTGTTCAGACTATCACAGTACAAGCTTGTTTTCAAAGAGGGAAGTTACAAAGAAGACGATAGCCTTTCAATCTAGAAAATAAGAAGTAGGAAAGGGTCAGGTAGGAGGAAGGCACAAACCTGCCTGTCTATGGGAGAAGTGGCTGGATGCAAGTGTGACCAGCACTGTCGGTAGAATAAAAACAAACAAACAAGCAAACAAGACCAAACTGGCCAGGAGCACAGATGATGAAGAGAAGCAACTCATCATTTCAAGAGGGGAGGAAAGGGAGAAGGAGCAATCACAGTGCACAGAGAGCGTATATACTTACAGTCAGAACCCTGTGCACAGTATGGTAAAAAATTTGGACTTTTCGTAAGAAAAATTTTCTTCGAGCAACATACAGCTACAATGGTTCTAGTTTAGCTACTGTCGTCGTTATGACAGACCTGAAAAGTCTCAGACTTGAATCTGTGCCTYGTTGTCCTAGTTGCTCTACAGATACAAAGTTAATGAAGGTTCTTCTCCTGGAAAGCTCACAAGGTAAGTGTAATACAAGAGGCAATAGAACTGTGTGGAGGGAAAAAATAAAAAAACAATACCATATYAGGCAGTGGTTTCAACATACCAGGAAGCTGTCAGTTGTCCAATTTTGTTTGATTTTTTAGGGCATTAGAACAAAGTAAACCAAGAAATTAAGTTTAAGAATACAAATCTCGAACATGAGAAGAAACATCAGAAAAAGCACAAAGGTTATTTTTCAAAATATAGCAAAGGATGAGGTTGGTATCACAGGCCAAGTGCAATGAGCCCTAAATGTGAATAAGCTTCAAGATTAGTTAGGTACGCAGTGGAAAATGCACAAGGAATTAAGCTTCCTTTATGCTTGATGCAATAAACAAGAATTTGCTGGAGAAATTCAAAAGAAGAGCGCCATGATGAAAAAGGCAGGCTAAATAATGCACAATATTGTATAATAATTTCAACTGTGTGAATGGACAGAAAAGATCTGCACTTGAGGAAATATTCGGGAGCTGTAGAAAGAAAAATAAAATTTGCAACTGAAAGTAACTGGTACACTGTCCTTAATCTGGTATWCTGTCCTTTAAGCAAATATGTGTGATTATCGAATTTTAGGTTTGTTGGGACACATCGTTATTGCTTTTATGGTTTCAAAAATTCCTTCTGCATTTTTTATGGYTAAAAGTAGATATAAATCAGGTTTCATACTTTATACTGTACTTTATACTGTTGAACAGGGTGCTTTTAAAATTGAGGCAGGCAGCTGATGATGTGAAGGGAAAAAGACAAACTGAGGAAGGTTTACACCTCAAGCTCTTAACCCTGGATTATTCCAATTGCTGTGAATACGAACACTGCTTTAGTAACAAGGACATCAGACATCCATCAAACTAGCCTACATATGTTCATTACATATCAGACCAGCATTTCCCTTGGAGATCTTGTGCTCAAACCTGAATAAAACTTAATGTTCTTTGCTAGTGAAAATAAAACCTGTTCTAGCCCCAGGTAGCATAATGGTGGCCAGAAAAGAAGACAGAGGTAGTCATTAAGTTTTTAGGTTGATCTTTTTGGGATAGCAAATGCCAGAGCTGGAAAAAAAATTGTTTGCAAATCCAATGGCAAAAAGTGCTCTAAGCTTAGTCACAGGACCACACAAGTGTAAACAATGTCATAAATACGCTCTTACTTTCTAATAATGCTTTAAGGTTCTGAAGTGGACAACAGTTCCACGTTGGGTAACCGCAATGCCAAAATTTTGGTTCCTGCCCCAAAGAGCTTACACGTGACAGAGCAGCCACACATCACGCTAATGCCAAGTCTTTCTAAAGGCAAAACGTGTTTACATTTATATTCTGAGAAGGCCTAGGAGTTACATTCTGTGCTCGTGAACCCTGGAGCTAAAAYGCTGGAAGGGAGGACAGCCAGAGCTGAACTGGGAACAAAACAGGGATGCAGACAAAGTGGAGGCTGTGAAGCCCAAAGCCTGGGGAAGGGCAGCTGGCAGCGGAAAGGGACTGTGGTGCCCACGGAYCGGGGCAATACGGCGCAGTATCTGCACGTCAGAGCACGGCACCTGCACCCCCAAAGGGTTTTGGTCCTCCAGCAAAGCAGGGAGGCTCGGTCCCAGCTCGGGGCCCTTCTCTTTGGAGGGATATGAGTGAAACCAATATTTCATAGTGTATAACTGCAAGAGGAGAGGTCAGATCTCTGAATTTRATGAATTTGCGACACAGGGAACGTGTGAAAGCAAAAGATTTGCTGTTAAACAGCTKCTTCAAGGATATAATTTTATCTGTTTCCAGGAGAATCAAGTAAAAACAAAGGAAGGATTCCRTCCACACAGAAATTCACACTTGTATGGAGATTGGAGAGAATATTCTGCCTTAAATTATCAGCTGAAAAATCAGTTGAAGGGTATGGAGTGAAACAGAGTTAGCCATTTAGCTTCTTTTTGGCATAGTAAAATTGTGATATCCTATGGATAATGTCAGCTAGAAAGGTAATTATCTGAGTTAAATATCATCTAGTGAAAGCTCTTGGTAGGGTAGGAATACTGATCTTGGTATGAAAAACTGGCTTCCTTTTCCCTATGATTTCTTATGTTATGTTCATTATTGCTTCAGCCTTGCAGAGTGTACCTACCCACCCCCACCCATCCCACCCCCACACCTCGCAGCTTCAGGGAGACTTGAATACCGCATCTAGATCTTGAAGTGACTTAATGATAAAAATAAGCTGAATGCTGGTAACCAATCTTCATTTTATTCTGGCTTCCAATGTTTACATTATTAGAAAAAACCCACTGAAAATAACAGCGATGATATTTCTGTGCAGCTGGAGATGAAATTCAGCATTGGCTGTGCTTTGTGTGTCTGGGTATTCAGCACCAGGATGCTCTATAGAAACTGTCACTTTTGTGGAACTGCCACAAAGAGAGGGAGACTGTGCTAAACTATTTTTCATTCTTRAACCATTCCTGCAAAAGTAAGCAACAATGAAATGCTTATAATGATATTGGCCTACTTGTGAAGTGCTTTGGGATATGTATTGTTATTCAAATGCTGTGTTGTTATTATTTTTATTTCATTTTAATTGCATTCTGTCATGTGCAAAACTTTTAAAGCATCTATCTCCTCAGTTTAACATCTCTTCAGTTGTTCTCTGCAGAACAGCACTTGCTTTTTGTAAAGGCAAAGCAAAATATTTTCAGTCACTTCTGAGTCAGAAGATAATAAAACATACTCATGGTAAACCAAAGTATCTTTTTTTCCTCATTGTTAAAGCTAACTGTGATCATATGGATTGAAACGAGACAGAGCAAAAAATTGTGAAAATTGACTGGGGAGCAATTCCTATTATGAGGAAACACCTTTACTTCAGCTCAGCAAGGGGAAAACAAGGTTATAGGTGCTCAATCGCGTCAGCTAAAATCCAAGTGGAATCCCTTCAACACACTTGCTGTGCCCTACATGATAAGTGGGGTTAGCTGGTTTTCATTAATTAGAGGTTTGGGCAAGGACTGGCGTTTGTTCTTGGAACAACTTGCTCAAAAGACCCAGTAAATGACTCATATTCATAATTCTCCAAGGCCTGAAGTCCTGTCTGAACGTAGAGTTTGTATTGCTTTAAATATGCAGGTTCATTTAAAGTAGTAAAACTGCGGGTCACATTCCAYCTTCCCCTTTTCAAACTCAGCTATAATGACATAGAGCGATTATATCAGCACAGTGGATTCCAGTGCAGAAAGGGAAACGAACAAGCTATACTGGTATTATCATACATATAGTGGTATGATTCTACCTACACCACAGGTTCAAATGGTCTGTGAATAATGTTTAAAAATAAATCACATTCTTAAATGAAGCAGTTGAACTGATAGGAAAGCAGTTTTGATGATAGGAAATCTATTTYAGGCTTGGCAAAGGACTGTGGAGGGGATCAAATACGGGACTATTGCAATACCATTGGTACTTCTAGTGAATATACGACTGATTTTAAACTTAGAAAAAACTTTGAAAAGGTTTAAACAAAACAAGAAGATACTTCTCTCCCTTCCTGACCCTCCAAACAGTAAAGATAGGCTACTAGTGCTGCCTTTACGAGCTGAAACAATTATTCAGAATTTTTTCAGATCTTCTGTGGACATAGTATTTAACTTACTGACCCATTTCAGTCACTTCAAGACAAGTTCAATATTATGAGGAGTTGTGATCGTTTCTCAGCACACAAGGTACTGCTGTAAATTTTTGGAAGTCACATTGCCACTGATCCTTGAAACACCTGAAGAATGKGTATTACATTTACTGATTTAATAGGTTGTGACCAGTCAACATGACCTTCTGCAGACCACAGGTCAGAGAATTTCATCCTTATCATGCCTTTTTCTCATTCAGCAGTTTCTTCTTCATTAGAGAGCACTGTGAAACAATGAAATAGTTCCAGAAAAGCRATATACTAACAGGCAAGTCTGAGGCAAGCCAACAGCAGAAGCATCATCAGATCTACAGTGTATTTTCTTATATTCAGTCCAAGAGGCCATGTAGTTTGTAAAGGTACCACAACATCTTCCTCCTGTTATTTTTGCAAATTCTCACTGCRGTTGATTCAATAAAAACCTGTTGTCTTCAGAGCTGTGATTTTGAATTAAAGGAAATTCTAGTGTAGTAGTTTGTACGTCGCCGTATTTATTTCCCTAATATTTTACTGTATCTTTTGTTTTAGCCTCTGAAATATGGTGAAAGACTGACTTGTGTGTGTGTTTATTATCAGAAATTGGYACTGGAAGAAAGAACTGTTCAAATTTTAATGGAAAACTTGTCATCTGGCTTGATTTTTAAAACACTTTTTTCACAAATGTTGCTTTTCTGAGGATGATTCTATTCCTGCTTTTCTATGGAGATACGTTATTGATATATTTTATGKCTAAAGAAATCAAGTTAATGTGGCTGATGGTAGAACCAGACAGACAAATTCTGATCTTTTCTGTAATGACTCTATAGACTCTAATGAAACTTCCTTGGATTTGCACTATGAGAACTGGGAGCAGCCTGTTTCCCGGTTCTTGCTGCTCAGGTGTGTGCCCTCTCAATATGGGGTGGACAAAGCTTTAACATTTAATCGACTGTTAGACTTGGTGTTTTGGTCGTGTCTGTCTCCCCCTTAACCTGTTTAATTTGCTTGTGTTTTCTTTATTCTGTTTATCTGATTTAATGACTGATCTTTTCTACAAAGCTTCTTCCTCAGCTGCTATGAAATAAATGCAYGGAGGTATTGCAGCTGAACACTTTCCTCTTTTTCAGACCTGAAGAAACAGATTAATGGGGTGAAAACCTCTGAATAAAAAATTGCTCTAGCCTTGCTTTTCCTAAACAGATTCACTCATCTGCATCAGTTAATAATAGTCCTGGTTTTCCCATCATGCCTTCTTACTRTTCCCACCCCTTCTTATCCTGTGTACATGTAGGCTTTTCATGCTGAGAGATGGGAATGACTGAGCATTGACATCAGTCTGTGCAAAATAATTTTTTCATAAAAAAACACAGATTTAATACAGAACTACTTGAGGAGGTGGGAGAAGGGCAAATCTAAGTCTTGGATTATACTCCCTAAACACAGGGACATTTCTTATTGTCTATAATGGTCTTATTAAAAGCCTCGAGTTACCCATGTAACCAAGATTATACGATCAGGCCCTGTATAAGTTAAAACATCAGGGTACATGGTATTTTATAATTTCAAATATACCACTGTGTACTTGCAAAATACATTTTACAAATACCAAACCCAACAGATAAAATGTACAAGATATAGCTATTCAAATAACAGCTTTTCTATTGTTTGACCTAAAAAATGTCATGGTAAAAGACATCTACAAAACATATATTTTCACTTTACATTTTTAATGTATCCTGCTGTCTGCATGTTGCACATCCTGCGATAGCACTTGCATTGAAATCAACACAATGAAATGTGACGTGTCAGCTCAATGAAATGAACAGCACTTCTCCATATGTAAATTGAAAAGGCATGCAGAAAGTTTATGCAGAAAGAATTGACAAAACAGATAAATTATATTCTTTGGGGTATCTTTTTCTGTCACATAACAAAAGAGCTGGATGGGGCATCAAACAGAAATACATCTTTTTATTTCTTGGTCATTTTTACATCTTGCAATAATCATTCCCAGGAAAAAAATAGAAAAGATAAATAATTTTTTAGGACAGTAAAAGATTTTGTCTTTCTTTTTTCTATTTTTTTTTTTTTTATAGCCATTTTCCATGTTATCCTTGTTTGCTGCAGTATGGTTTTATCCTCTGGCTAAATAACATGGGAAAATATATTCCACACATAAACACTGGCTCTGTTTTTATCTGTTAAAATGAAATGGTAATTCCATTTAATCTATTAGCCACGTTTGCTTGCAATTATAAGATATATATTGCATACTTTCTTGCCTTAAAACCACTTCACAATCTGTTACCTTCTGTTTTCAGAAATGGAAGTGCTATAGTTATTCTTACTCTCTGCTTACATAGGATTCCTCAAAATATCACCAATGACATCACACTTCCAAAGAAAAGATAATGATTTAATAGCCATTTTTAGCTGGATGTTGTTGTTGTTTTGAAATCTGATATTAAATGTATTTCTTCCTTGGAACACTAAAAGAACATCAAGTAAATTAATCAAAGCATAGGAGCACATTGCTGCTTAAGGCCTTGAAAGCTATTCTGTACATTCTGCATACTTGAGAAACAACAAGTAATTAAATGGTTTGTTCCTTCAAACTGAGATAGTCTTAAAAAAAAAAATCACAAAACCTCAGCCCACTCTCTCGCAGTAGATTCTTTTATGCCTGTGCACAAATACAGAACTAAACATTTTTAAAAACACTTCTTCCTGGAGAAGACACATTGGGATTTAATATTTGCCCCCAACAACGGGTTCACTTGGCTAAGCATCACTGAGCATCAATGTATAAATCGTGCGCTCTCATTCAGAGCCACTGCATTTCCACAATATAAGTGCATGAGATCACATGCTGGTATTCTCCACAAAAGTCACTTGTTATTTAAATCAGAACTACAAACCTGCTCCCTCACCTCCCCCTYTCCAGCCCCTAGAGGGGCATATTCTCATTAACATTCTTAATGTTAATTGGAATTACATGTGCACATCGAGAGGAGAATACACCTCCAGATGTGATAYTTGCAAGATTCATATTAAGCCAGGCTGTGTTGAAATAAAACACTTCATTGAACATACAGTCCTRTCTTGATATTGAACAGTAATATATGTTTCTATGTACAAAACCAGGTCTTACACACAGACAAAAATGAATTCAGTATGATACAACCATAGCCTCCATTACTCTAGGATCTGATCTTGCCGTTTCTCACTCATGTGAAAAATCCTACTGCCTACGAGGGACATATAGGCTTRTGATCCAGCACATTTTTTCTGTAATGGAAATTAGTTACAGATCTGAACAAATCTAAAATGGTGACAAGACAGCATGACTTAGACTCACTTGTTCAGAAAAGAAGATGTATGCTTCTGCACAAAAATTAATTTTTAAAAATTGCAGGTTAATGTCCATATTTTCTAACCTCATAAAAATAATGCAATTTTGTTAATAAAAATCATCAGTTCTTAAAATATAATCCCTTCAGAAATAAGCCTGCAAAAGTATAAAAAATAAACAACAYCAAATGCACTTTCAAATATTATTTAAAACTCACTATAATTTTACAGTTTCAATTACGTTTACACTAAGTTCTCTACAATTTCTCTTTGCAAAATGTAAATGCAGAGTAGATTAGAAGACAGTGCAATCTGAAATCTGGAAAGCCCAAACAGATTAGTTTAATCTTTGYAAAAAATTCCTGTTGGCATAATATTTTCTTCACTGAGCCTTTCCTCTTCCATGTAATGGGAATTTTCTATTGTTATTTTTGAGCAATTCACCCAACAAATCATGAGCATCTCCAACAGAATTAGATAAAAGCTCAGTCCCAGAAGCAAGGGGCAGATTTGACTCGAAAGGCATAAATTGAGATTTCATTCCTTTGAAGAAACTCTCCTAATATTGTTACAGAAACATACATTGAAATAATGTCAAATTCTACTGGAAATCATAATAAATAAAACCATATGCTGAAGCATCTCAGTTAGAATTCACCAAGGCTATAAAACAGAAKCATACAAGTCAGACAATATCAAGGAAAATGGGGTTGGAGCTGAGGARAATATTCATTTAGAAATGATCTTTCTTCATGTAATGACGTGCTAGGTTTAAGCCCCTGACATCTTGGAAGTGCTCATTTAAAATCTCATTTGCCTGTTCTTCCTTGCTAGCAAAGATGGTGATCAAAACAAGACTTGTTTGGGAATAAGTAATGCAAACGTCACATCTCTCTGGCTAGTTTTAGAGGAATGTATATCAGAATATTTTTGAAAAAGGAAAAACCAATGCCCTCCCCACACTAAAATAATATACTGAATCCCAGGTTTCAGGTATTTTGCAGTCACAAATGCATAGAAATGAGAGAGAGAAAAAAAAAAAAGAAGCCTTCCTCGGTCATCTATTCCATCCATCTGCTGGAGTAAGATCACTCCCTACTATATACATGCTAGAGCTTTTCTCAGTCTGATTTTAAATGTCTTGTTTCCATCTGTTCAATTTGACCTTACCTATTTCATCTTGRGTAGTTAAAATGGCTGCTGTATAGTGTAATAATTCAGGGGAACATCTAAAAAATTAAAAAATCAGCATGCAAAAGYGCTCTTATCCTTAGTGCAGCTAATTTTGAAGATAATGTTTACCCACAAAAGATCAAACTGGACAAATGATGCCTATAAGACTGTGTCGTCTGCATGCGAAGCGTCATCTTTTACTGTATCATATGGATTAGATCCTGAGTTAATCAGTCAGATTCAGACCTGAATTGCTTTGGGTCCATCTTACAATGCAAATATTGGGGGGTGGGGAATGTTCAACTAAAGTCTTCTGCGTTTAATGAGTTGCCTTTTCCATTCTTATTAACTAAAATACTTTAACCACTTCGGTTTTTTAAACTTAAACAATTATATTAGATGTAATCATTATTTTATTAACATTTTTCTCCAAGGATTTTTCTTTCTGATTATGAGTACTTTGCAATTTCAGACAGTATGATGGATGCTACTCTTCTATGACAAGAATTTTAACAGCCCTTCTTCAGCACTCAATGCACACCCAATTATGCGTCTGAGCTAGTAACCTTGAATTTATGTTGCCATGGCGACAAACTGGTCATGCATTATGGATTATCATTGAAATTCTACACCCCTACCTAGCATAATGAGAGTTGGGGACTTAATCAAATCAGCCATTCTGTGTGACACAAAGTGAAGAACTAGCTCTTATTGTTCAGCCTGGAGAAAGGAAGCAGGCCTGATGGAGTGGCAGCTGCAGTGCCGCAGCCTGATAGATTGCCCTTATATACATTTGTGAATGTATAGACAGATGGTTTTCAATGCCTGGAATCTCTGGCTTAGGAAGCAGCTGTTCGGGTAACCTCTGCCGTCTCACCTTGTTGTCATGGAGCATTGCACCGAGACTGAGAATGCGGACGGGTACATTGGCAATCTGACCGAATTTACGCGGCGTGGCACCCCTCTTTCATCCTGGGGCGGCAGGGCTGGGAGGGAGGCAGGGCTGAGGGGGAGCGCTCCCGCGGGCTGGAGCAGGGCGCTCGGGCATCCTGCGGCCCCTCTCCCGCTCTGCCTGCACAGAAAAGGGCAGGCTAAATTGTTGTGGTAAATCGTTCCTGGGGATTTAATCTAGTTTGCGTCTCCTCCACTGTCTTGAAATCATGGTGCGACGTGCTATTCGCACGCAGTTCAGGCGTCAGTAAAGGCACCCAGGATTCAGGCTGCCATACCGTATTTTGTGTCTGAGAGAAAACACCAGCTTCGCTAAGGTCAGAGCTGAAGAAGGTTCAATGCCAGAACAAAAATCAAAGCAAATGGATATGAAAAGTCAATTATGTACTTCTTACCTGCCAGACTCCTTTTCTCCCTTATCGCTGAAATTCATCTCTAGTCTGAGATATTGTAGGAAGCCACAGAAACTCTTGGGAACTCATTAAATTCTTTTTTTTATAAAATAATAGTAAAACTGTAGTAATTTCTAGAAGAATTGGGCCATAGTAAACATTTATAAAGCTTAAATCTGTTTAGTGTAAGTACCTCAGTATTTTATTCTACAACAAAGGGAACCTATCTGCATAGTATTACTCATTTGTTCATACTGTTATTTTTAATTATTATAGTCGTAACAGCATCATTTTTCTCCACTTAGTTCTCCATCCCTGAAAGCTTTAAAAGCTTTAAAGCTTCAAAGCTGCTGATTCCTCATAAATATACGTCTATTAAAAAATTCTTACTTTTCCAAAATCTTGATTAGCCAATTATTCTGTGTCACCCTTACACTTTGGAAGTCTAGCTGTTGTGGTTGTTACTGTAATATAGTTTATTTACTTATTCATATGTATAAGGTGACCATCACCATGGTTTCTGCACAGGGAGAGCTATGTGKTTTTTAGCCTTGCCATTACAGATTCACTAGACCTGTGATTTCAAAGCATGCAACGTTCTCCCAGAATAAAACATGATATGACAATAACGTTTCAAAGAAATACTTTAYTTTAGCTCTAATTGCTTCATTAACACCACTTTTCTTTCCACCGAACTGTCTGTGTTTGTGTTTTGATGTATAAGGGGTATAGCATGCATACACTATAATGAGATTTAATTTTCAATGCATGTGCAGGAAGTGAATATTTCATCAGGCTTTTAAAACAAATCAATATACAGCTTATCCAGGAGCCTTGAGTAATCACCCTTTATCTATCTATCTATCTATCTATCTATCTACCTACCTATTCATCTATTTGTATAAGTAAAAACAGTCCCTCACCTTCTGTGCAGCTTTTTACTTCAAAAAGAGCCACCGCTGTCCTGTATTGACCCATGAAATTGCAGCAGCTCCCTAGAAGGCTTTGCAGTCTATCCACTAACGATTTGTGAACGGAAACATCCCAGGAAAGCCTGGGCATGAGAGACTGCACCCACTCGGGGGCCTGATTCTGCAAGCCCTCTTCCAGCTGGATCCAAGGAAGTTGCTCATGCCCCCCCTTGGGGGTTCATTCTTCCAGGTAAAGATCCTGTCACGTCAATAAATCTGTCTTTTAAGCACACTCCAATCTTGACAGTGTAGCAGATTTCAATTACGAATGAATGAACCTTTTTCAACTTTAATTTACAGCGCCTGGAATTTCCTTGTGTTTATAAATTTAAGCCAAACCCTTAAATCTGATGTTAATGTCAACTTTACATTACTTAAATTAAATTTTTTATGGTTGAGTAGCTTTTATTGTGTGGGCATTTTGGAAAAGGATGTTACAGTTGGGTCTAGCAGAGTGAGCCAACAAAAATAACAGTGCATGCTTTAAATTAAAACCTATGGAGAAAAATAAGAAATAAAAGAGTATTAACATGGACACAGGGAACTAAGTGCCGCCTTCTCTTTAAAAACATTCCACAAGAAAGAAGGGAAGATTTTCAGAACTTTTTTTTGTTAAGTGTTTTAAAGAAACAATTTTTAATGGGGTAGACTAACTTTAAAAACAGTGTAACAGAATGGTAAGGAAAATGATATTAGGCTAAGAATAAATACTTGGATCTAGTACTTGATTTATGATCAAATTGTATACTGCAAGGAATAAAGAAGTGTCTGCAATACTGTTCCTAATATTAACAGCAAGGAAAGAACTAAATTTAGAGCCTATTTTTGCAACCTTTGTTTAGGTTAAGTAGAAGTTTTTCAAGGAAATACTTCAGTTGATCTCAGTAAAATTATTATCAGGAGAAAATTTTTCCTTAGCATAACTTATGCTCCCAGAGAAGAATCTGAATATCAAAAAGTATTTAAAGTTTCTGAAACATAACATTTTCATTAGCAGGAAAAGCTGAAGAAGACACTTCTGAGTTATTGTCACTTTATTTTTACACTAACTTGTGGCAGGCATTATTGATAAAYTCTGTAGCTGGAAATAAGCTATAAGCATTTCCTTGGAAACTTTAACTCTGTCAGATTTAAAAGACTGTCTCTTGACCTTTTTAATCAAAGAATCATCCAGCCTTCCTCCCCTCCCCCGTAATCAAGGATTAACTATTTCCTTGATAAAACAACTTTAAAATGACTGGTTGCAGAGTGGGTAATTTTTCTCTTGCAATTTTCSAAAAGGAGACAGAACTGTAAATTTTAGTTTAGTAATTTTTTTCCCCATGTTATTCATGCACTTTCTTGCAGGTGTAAGAAGGTCCATATAAATATATATTGGGGAAGATTTTGCAATAATTTTACAGTCTTTCTCCTGCTGTTGTGGGGACTACCAGCAGTTGCATGGCCGCAGGCTGGGAAATCTGGCTGGTGTGTCAGCGTGGTGGTTGCAGTTCACCTCTGCACTGCCTGATCTCCTTGGCTGTGGGTCCTCACTGCCTATAAGGAGACAGAAGAAAGGATGCACTTCTCATCTAGCTCCTGTCCATTTTAATGTGGTGACAGCCGAATTGTCAGCATTTTAGGAGCTCAAAATCTAACTTATTAAATTCTTAAAAACTTACAGGCTTTTTGAAGAAATACAGGGGAAAAACTGYATTTTAACCATTTTGGAACAAGGAGATCAGAACTGCAGAGCTGTGTAGGGTAATACAGGATACAGGTAGTCTCAGAATTTCAGGTTTTGAGCAAAATACTGTTTCCATTTCTGAGAGGCCTTCACAGTTAGTGTACTAGTAATTGCAGGTTTGCTTAAAGACACTGCCTCAGTCTTAGCATGTAAGCCCTCCTGTTTTGCTTAAATTCACCCATTTTGTCACAACCAGTGGACCCAGATGATATGTTTCCCTTCACTGTGAAATGCATTTAATCACATGAATTGAATGCCTGTGTCATGAGAACAATTTTATAATCCACTGTACCAGTTTGCTCACTTCCAGGATCTGACTGGTGTKCTCATGAAATCTTTTTGCTGTCACACTGAGATGTTTCATTCCTAACTGCAGCTCAGCTGATGAGAAGCATCAGAGTTTATGATTACCCTGACAGCAGGACTCCCACAAAAATATAATTAAAATTGTCTTCTTTTGTGCATGCATGTATGTAAGACATTTAAGATGGTCACCTGAAAAACTCACCCTCTCCACGCCTTTTGAAGGGTAGTATAAAAACTAAGTATTTACTKGTATCATTCAAACTGCTGCTAAGAGTCTTTCCTATTGCATTTTGCTTGGATATTTGCTCAAAGCCGCGTACACTCAGGGTCCTGAAGGTGCCAAGAGGCCTGAGTGGTCCTGCCCAGCCTCCCCCCACCCTGCCCATGGCCCCATTTCAGCTAACCTCGGGGCTGTCAGTCCCCGCCCCAGCAGCATTTGGTCCTTGGCCCTGCTGACCCCTGAAGACCCATCATCCCACTCTCCCACACCTCAGCATTCACAGTGATACAGAAAAGTAAAACTTTTTTTTTAGCTTAACAGAATCCTTTAATATCTATATAATGTTCTACGTCACATATTTACTCACTTTTTGTGTATATGGAGGCATGGCAAATTGAGACACATGAAATTGTGCATAGACAT
Organism: Oceanodroma leucorhoa; assembly: GCA_030449065.1. Taxonomy (NCBI): domain Eukaryota; kingdom Metazoa; phylum Chordata; class Aves; order Procellariiformes; genus Oceanodroma; species Oceanodroma leucorhoa. Next base: position 8,102,941 of record JASVER010000047.1, read on the forward strand.
AATTTACTGATTTGGGCATACTGTGCATGAATGCGTGTGTAGGCATCTCTCACCAATATACCTGAATGCTCTTTTGGACACTTTTCTCCCTCCGTGAATACTCAAACTTCTGTTTTATATAAATATTTGGGAGTTTTGTTCTTCTTTTAAGGCAGTTGTGTGCTTAAGGTACAAATATATCTGCTTAGTTACATACACAGTAAGGTGCTCAAATAAAAGCAAGCGGGCAGGGAAAAAACATAAAGGAGGAGATGTTCCATGGCRTACCCCTGCCTCAGCGCTGGGCTCRTGCTGTGGGTGAACGCCTCRGCCTCCATGAGGGGGGCCTGGCTAACGCTGCTGGCTCAGCTCYGGCCACCTCCACCGATTTACACCCCCYCAGCTTTTGATCTAGAAGGCCAAAAGCTGATTTTCAGAGAAAAGGTATCAGGTAGGAGCTAGAGTGTTTGCAGCTTAGCAGGCAACCTCCAGAAGCAAAAGGCTGCTTTCTGTAAAAAGCAAAAAGAAAAAAAGTAATTCTTTGGGAGTAAATTTGTGGCACACGAGTTTGCTGATACTGGATGGAGTACACGTGGCAACCTCRATAGGGGATGTGCACTGAACAGACGGTGTATCCAGACAGGCTCTGCACATTTAATGRTGCTAATTGGGGTAGCTGAAAGTCTGCAATGATGCTGTGAAAAGGGGTGGCTTGGGATGGTCATTTAATCTGGAAATAGCTTTAAAAACTGGAAGACGTATTCCTGAGGACAGCCTCTGCCATATTAACTGCCTGGGCTCTGCAGCCCTCTCGAGGCAGTGTTATTCTTTTACTTTAAAACTTGTAAGAGGAAGGCAGGCAGGACAAACCTGGGGACAGTCTGGGCAAATGCTTTACAATGAAAGATACAGTTAAGGCAGGAGAACAGTGTAAGCAACTCTACTTTTTACTTTAAGTTCCTCATTTAACATTAGGAAAATTAAACACACAATTATTTGACTGTGGTTCTTCATTTAGCAACTCTCCTTATGTTACAGAGTAATTTGATAGGAAACACTTATTTCAATTATCGTCAAAACTTTTATTCTTAGGTAAACTTTCTTCCAATGAAAAAAGGAGAAACTTTCAAAATCACTTCTAAGTAGGCACAGATATAGAGTCTAGCCAATTTTAGCAGCAGTACATACCACTGTGTAATTCACTGGCGTACAAGCACACTTAGWTAAATACATTGACATTGCTAAGATTCAGTGTGCACAAAAGAGACCCCTTGGCACACTAATAACAAATAAAGCTGAGTGGCATTAAACATGTCACTTCTACCAGAGCTCAGCGTGTGACACCCATAYACATTTCTTTTCACACCACATTATTATCCCTTCTTCCCTGGCAAAGCCTCTTCCAAACAGATGTTAAGTCAAACGGTAAGATACTTTCATATCTCAGCAAAGTGTAAAGYAAGCATTAAGAAAATGAAAATAATGTAGACTATAGAATAAGAATTACATGGTAGACTAGATTTTAAACATCAGATTTATACAAAAGCATTATTGTTTCATGTGAATAGGCAACTAAATACGGTGATGCAATGAATGAACAAAWGTAGATACTGGACTTCTTTTATACACTCTCACTCCTACCTCACCATATATGTAATCTGATACAATAAAAGCTTTCATTTCGTATACAATGACAGAGCTTAAACAAGCAGGCCGTTTTTTTCTTATAGACAGCTATCACCAAGATAAAGTTTGGAAACAGATACACAGAGCTTTTCTTGGGGAAATAAAACAAGGAAGGTTTTGGGAAATAATTGTGAGAGAAGATTTTTCACTTTCTGAGTAAAATAAATGAAAATTTCTCTCAGATATAAACATATTAAGTGTCTCTTCTTTCAATAGATATGGATTTCCTCTAGGAACAGGCAAMAAAAAATAACCCAAGCATCGGCCTATTTACACAATTCAGTGTTTCAGAAAATTAGTAGAGACGAGCTTTTGTAGMGAGAAGGAGGCATTCCTGGTGTTGCAGTGCTCAGAAACTGGCTGAGCTCTTTACCGAGGCAGGAGTAACCATGAAGAGTKGGACGATGGGCAATCCTCTACCTGCAGACAATGGGAGAATACGAGAATGAGGAGTCAATAGCTCTCGTGTTCCAACTTCTTACACTACAAAACACAGCTCTAGATAATCTGTGAAAGGGCTCCTGAGTGCTAAAAGAGCGTATAGCCAAAACCTCTTACCCAATATGCTGGACAGCACTATGAAACATATGTGGAACACTTAGTGAAGAAGAGACTCAAGATCCAGTCACTCACAAAACATAAGAGAAAAAGGAGAGCCCAGACTTCACCTCTGATGTACAAGCTAGTGCAAGGGCTGGCCCAGCAAAATGGTGGTGTTGCATATATAGGAATCATGGCAGTGAAACAGCAAGTTAAAAATTTGGATTCAGATTTTACTCTCCTCTACATGAATAATGCGCAAAAAGTCTGTCCAGAGCAGCCCCACACGTTGTTAGAAATATTTGAACTAGTTGGAATCTACATCAATGTCCTGCCTGAATCCTTTAGGTACTCTGTTTTTGAAGGCATGGTAATCCATAGGAATATATAGTCCCCTCAACAGGGCTAAGAAATGCAACTTGGCATTGTATAAACCTACAGAGCAAGCCCAACACTGCTGAAAATGCCTCAGATTTGCTGCAGGACCACAGTGCACAAGTACCATGAGCACATGGGCTACCAGATGCAAAGCGGGTGGTAAAGAGCATGTGCATGGCTATCGCATTGAAAATTCACAGAAATTTTCGGACTTTTCAGCAAGAATAAGACTACTACATGAAAGGAAATCCTGGCCGTGGTTCCTCAAGATTTACCCAGTGTATGTCTCTGGGGGGAAAAACAGGCATTTGTCCAGAAAAAAAAAAAAAGGAGCAGTCAAGCAATAATCTCACTTCTCTAGCCAGTAAGTCAGTCAGGGTTTACAGGGTTTTCTTTAAGTGGAAAAAAAGCATCAGGTGTTTGAAAGTTTTATGTTTTCATATAATAAATGTGATAAAATAAAGAACCCATAAAAGGAAAGAGTGAAGTCTGAGAAGTGCCATGCTAACTTTTCTTGCAAACAAKTTGCCTGTGACTTGGCCCACCAGTGGTGCCTTGTGCCTGGGTGGTGGGTTCGGGTCTCCATCACCCACAGCGATAGCTTGAGTGCAGGGACGCTGGAGCACAGCATGTGTCAGCCTGGCCCAGAGGGATGYCCACAGGGAGGAAGGGCTGACCCAGACCTCACTATCTTATGTTCTTCAGGTCAGAGAGCTAAGTTTTAAGCTGCTTTTCCTAAATTCTAGGTGGAGTAGTGTTTATATTTCACAACAGCTGTGTACCCTACCTAAATAAAACTCCATTTCACACCCAGTTGTCCCCTGGGAGAGGGGAGGAACCACAGGCCTTGGTGGAAGCAGCTCGTGGCAGGTTCAGGTCAGGACTCTATAAAAAAGATAAGCAGACAATACTTCCAGGAGCTATCTTTCTCCCAAGGAAAGAGGTAGATGTTTACATGCCATATTCTCTTCCTGAGTTCATTTTTTAAAAATAAACAKCAGAACCATGGGATTTCTTGTTTCCTTCCAAATATGAAATGTAGCACATAAAAACCCACAGGTCTTTAAACAATGCACTTTGTTTGCACACTTCAGTTAATTGCTACTTATCTCGTCCTGTGAGGAAAAATCTCATTTTACAGCCTCTTTCCACAGTGTTTAACTTTGATATAAATATGTGCAGTCCTCATGTTAGGGTTTTTTTCCCTTAACCAGAAACAGTTGGCTGGAGCATAACTTAAATTGATTTTTTTAAAGACATAATATAACATTATGTGCTATTATACTGTAAAAGAATTGGCTTGTGTCTCCTGCCTTATGTTCTTTAGATCAGGACCATCTTACTGCCTCAGTCAGTCTATCTCACTGTGTGACCTGTTTAACTGTAATCATACCTTGGAGTCTTTGATTACAGTAAAAGCTGATGCCATGGTGAAATTCCCTTTAATATTTACATTGTGAGACCTGTTGAAATGATGCAATGTCCTTCTTATCTRAAGTGCATTACCTCAGTGTGTTTGTGAATCAGCATCATTAGATCTGCATGAGTTCATCCTTAAAAAGGATTAAAAAATATTCCCTGTTCTGGGAATGGGGGAAAAAACACTGCTAATAGCAATTCTTATTTTATTCAGGGTTTATGACATTTCTGTCCTTGTTCTSCTTTTCCTTTCACTTGGTGTATTTAACAGTTGAGAGTAAAACTGGTGATGAGGCAAYGGATGGACAAAGATTTTTGGTGTACACTGCGGTTTTTCTGCAAGAAATTCTTCAAAATTCTCTGTGCAGAGGGGATTTTGGAGTATATATTTCTTTTTTTTTTTTTTTTTCCCCCCTCTGGTCCTTTCTTATCAAAATTGCTTAGATTGATTTACCTATGTCTGATGTCTGAATGTGCAGGAYATGCCTTCTGTGGATAGTAGCTTCCTAAAAGGCAAGACAGGACAGCAAAAGAATAGTAATATCTTCTATGTTACGGGAGTGCCACTAATAATTCTGGTTAAATCTATGCTGGAGTTTGTACTGAAACAAGAATTTAATTTTTTATTGCGTTTAATAAAAATCRTTTGGTTTATAATATTTTATTTGGGGTAACAGCAAATGAATATAATGTAATTTCAACTACAAATTACTTTTTGTCTTATTTGTCTGGGTAGATTTTTAAGTCCATATCATTTTATATGGCTTTTCTGGAGGGAAAGAAGAAGAAAAACATCATAACTTTTCAGTATTATAGGTCTCCTTTCAAAATATCACAGTCTTCATTGTCTTTTCCACTTGTCCCAGCACCCAAGAGCATGAAAAAAAAAAATGTACATTCTTCTGGGATGAATATCATACCATATGTAGAAAGGCTTTCTTTGTGAATCATAGGTTGAAAAAAATTTTATGCCCACATTTGAATTCATCGTTACTGGTCACTGTGGATGAGCCCAGGAAAGGAAGTGTATGTTACTCTTTAGATGAGCCCTCACAGGTCTTGCCAATGTGAACTGTATGAATAGCTCTAAATTATTCTCTCACATTGATCAAGATAACAAGAACCATTTTTCCCCTTGAAGCATTTTGATGAGATTTTGTTTCTTCTAATCAACATTTTTCTTCATATTCTTTCATTTTGATAATCAGTTTTGCCAACATCTTGGAGTTTTGGCTATAAAAAGTATATTAGAGCTTCAGAATTTCTCTGAAAATGAGATTTTTTTGAAAGCATTGCTGTTACTCCTGATTTTTCAATTAATCAAAAAAAATCTAATATAACAATATTTTGGCAGAATTCATATGACAGTGTTATACAGTCAATGCATTTGTGTCAGCCAGAATGTTAAAAACTAGATGTACTCAACAACATCACTCAGTTTCAAATCTGGGTTTCACATAGACACTATGATTATTGTACGTTTAATCTAGTCTGAAAAATTTTAAAAGATTGAAAAAACAATCAAAGAAAAAAGACTTTTGGCTATAATGTCTAGACATGGGTTTTGATTCAAATGTAGTTTTTCTCAAAATCAMGTTACACCAGATTGAATTGGGTACCTCGCATTTGCTGTTTGACATTATCACATGTAATCTCATTCACATTACTGTGAGACTGATAATGTCACTTGCCTGGACTGGCTGGTACTGTAGTGGAAATCCAATGAAACTACTTGTGGAAGCTGTTCAGGAAGAGAAAACTGCACTGGCAGTCTGTATAARCACCATACATACTGAATATGTATATACATACATACAGAGATACGTTTACCTTTACTGAGTTTTGCATCAGTTCTGCTACCATCCATGAATTTTTTGCCTGCTAAAGACTCAAAGTGAAATATAAAAATGTAACCATGCAAGTGAGAAAATTTATTGTACAAGGTATGCATTTCTTATAAATGGGCTTACATGCACATGGAAAAATGCAGAAAATATGTRCAAGCACTACTTGTATTCATGACGCCCCCTCCCTCCGCCCAAAACAGTGATCAAGCCATAACAATACAAACTTCTAGGCTGACCAATATTTTATTTTACTTCTATTTATGTCTGTAAGACACTTATCTGTCATATTCAGAYGTGATCTTGAGACAGAAACCATCTTTTTGCTCCATTTTTGAAAAGAGCATTTTATATTGGAGCTGTGCTCTGTGGTAAGATCTCTGTGCACTGATACATTAAAATAGTATCATTACAAGGCATTTTGAAGCTAACAAGATCAAAAATGGCATTATGAATGCTCTAGACTTCTTGACAATGAATGGTTATTGATACAGGTTCAGACAGCCATGCACCGGCTCTTTAGCATTTTATCTAGGARTTACCACAGCAAAAGCAGCTTTCAAGAACCATCTCTTTAGAGGAAAGGAGAATCCAATGCCAAGAGACCTTTAAAAAAGTCTGAGGGACAGATACTGAAACCTTCACTCCCATTATACAGTACTGGATTTTACATCTGATCTCATTTCTTCTGCTAGAAACGAGATCTCACTGCTGGCAGTGTACATGTCTGGTGAGACACGTGTCGTCTAGAAAGAGGAGCAGAACCGGGTCCTGAGCTGGATGGACTGTCAGTACCATCGTGTACATCCATTCCCCACCAAGGCACTGGAAAACGCTGTAACCTGCATGTTTTACAGAAAATCCAGAGAAATGTTCTAGGTAAAGGGGTGATTTCCTTTAAAACATAACAGTACAAAAAACTGTTAAAATGCACAGTTTTCTTTATATACTTCCTCAGTGTATTAGCGCAGATATCAGTTCATCCACACGGAGCTTGAATAAACTGAAAGAAACTTCTGTGCAAGTTTTCAATAAGTAACACAAGGTTTTTTACTCTTCCTTCAGGAAGCTATATTATTCATTTCAAGGCCTTAATAAATCAGGTATTTAAACTTGGTCATGCTATATAAACATGATATGAGAGAAAGTAATTACTTATTATAATATAGTCTAGCTAAAATTAGACACTGATCCTTCAGTATCTATTTAGCATAGGCCATTAATTTTTAAGAACTGTTTTCAGCTTGATGTTGGATGGCCATAAGAAGAAAATGTCACTTCCAGAACAAGTATTACAAATGTAAGGCCATATATTTAGTACTTACAGAGTTTTATATCTGCTGGGTGTAAATGTTATATAAACTCCGCAATGGTCCCAGAAAACAAGATGTTGTATTGCTGTTTTTCATTCAAGAAAACTGAAGCTCAATAACTCTAAAGTGCTTACCTGAGTAAATCAGAGAGGCACGGGAGATAAGTACTGTTTGCAAAAATTCCTTGGGTGGAAAAATGTTAATTAATTGAAGACAAACTTCCCCTAGGAATTTAACAAGTTTTGATAGTCTTACTATTTGGAAAGACTGTTTAAAGGTGATGGCACTGTACAATAGCGACCAGCTGGAATATCTACCTGGAAAGTAGGAAAGTGTTTTCCTGCCTGGATTTCCATGGGCAAAAGGCAGCTGGATCATTCACCACAGGYACTGTCCAGGCTGTTCTCTTTAAAGGGAATTGTTTCTAACTCCACAATCACTGGGGAACTGAAGGTAACCTTGCCTCTTTGCCTTCTTTAACCAGCTACCTTTAGGGTTAGTTGTAGATATAGAGTAGGCAATTGCCTGCTTGTGGAAAATGCCAAGACTTCTCTCTGGAAAAACAAGCAAACAAACAAACAAAAACCCCCATGTTGCAGGTGCATTTGGGGGCTGTCAGAAGGTGTGTTAGTCAGGAAGGAAATGTGGGTTAATTTCAACTTCCCTGACTGAACTGATTGGATAAAGAAACAGCAAATGGCAACATCCCCACAGCAGTGTTTCTTTCCCAAGAAGAAATCCATGCTGTCAATTGGAATTAATTCATAGGTAGCCAGAAAGTATCCTCATGATAATGGTGGATAAGAGATATAACGTATTAGGAAATTCGTCATGCACAACACCAGGAAGAGTTCAAAACACCTAAGAACAGAGGGAGTTGCAAAGATCCAAGGAGAGTCTTTTTATCTTTAGTGAAGTCTGTGAAAATACCTTTCTGCTAGTATCACTCTCTTGCTCTCATTCCCTCCAAGACAGTGAAACTTCCTTCTAAGTTTACATTTGTGTTTACATTTTTGCTGTGGAAGCCAAGAGTGCTTACGATGGCTGGGGCTAGAGTCCATGGTAGGAAAAGACTCAGGTCTGTGCTTGTACCCTAGGCTATCCTGAGTCTGATGCAAAAGAAATCCATATTTGTGTGCCAATATGCAGCCATGTTACATTCCAGTGGGTCTCTGTATTGCTACAGCCAGGGTACCAGATCATGGGACATGCTGGAGAGAGGACCTTCCCTTCTACATAAACATGAATGCTCTAYAACAGACCATGGCCTTTAGCTCTTCAGAATGGAAGGACCATTGATCTGCCTAACACCCTCCTGGCTGTGAGTTATTCTGAAAGTTATTGATGGTATGATAATCAGGAATGCGTAATGCTGTACCAGTAACAAACAGGAACTGCACATTTAACATGGAAAAACATATAGCTCTTCATCACTGTTACTCTTCCCTCAAAAAACGTTGGATTTTTTTCAGGTGTCCTGTGCCCTGAAACAAGCTCCTCTTGAAGACAGAGAGAGAAGCAGAAAGAAGTCAAAGCATGAGCTGTTATACTGATCYCAGTCCTGGTATTGAAGAAACTGTCTAAATAGCCTTAGTTTTTATGTTCAATCAGGAAAAAAAAAAATGTGTTTCTGCAGCTTAAGTTTCCTTGTCAGTAACTAATTCATTGTTAGAAAGGGCTGAAAACAGTAAAAAGGATCCCTTGGCCAGGCTCCTCAAGGGATAATGAATGTTCAAGTACTTCCACCTTCCACACTGGGAGCTGTGATAGAAGAAAGAGTTGTTCCCTGGTGCTTCTGTGCCTTGGCTGCCTCCTGTTTCCCTCCACTCTGCTCCATCCTCCTGTGTGCTCATTGCCACTTCCTCAGCAGCTTTAAGAGTGGAGAGCTTGGCAYGATTCAGGAAAGGGGCTGAGCTCCCCCACTGACACCGCTTTCCACGGTCACAAGTTCACAAGCATTGCTAGAGTTTCAGACTCAGAACTGAACGTCCATGGGACTTAAAAACAATTTCCCTGTCTGCCTCTGCCGGCTGCTCCCACTCGCTGATTTATGCTCGCGATGCTCGGAGCTGCGGCATAAATCTGGTTATGTAATAGAAACTTGATAACAGAGAAAGTCAATACAGGAGGGCAATAGAGCTGAAATTACACACTGGCACTACCTTTTATTAACCCTTTCGCAGTTCGCCCCAGCTGCTTCTCACAGACAAGTTATCTGAATTTAGGGAGAGGTTTTTCTTGCTATTGTAGCGCACCAGATTGACCATGTCTTGCTGGAGCCAAACAGAATAATTTTCTAGAAACACTATCCTTTTGCAACAAAAAGCTCTTTATATCTGTGCTTCAGTTAATTATGTAATGAAAAATGACCAATTCTTTCACATCAGGCAGAATATCTCTCTMTATATATTAAGTTATGTAAACAAACCTAGATATTTCATATCATCAGAGTGTTTCCAACTTGGACAGATTTTCTGAGGGAAGCTTCTTTGTCAGTTTGTTTGTTTGCTTGTTTGATTTTTATGGCACTTAGTTAATTTCTTAGCCGCAATTTCACAGCTGAGCCCCGGGCTCTGTGAAAGCAGGAGGTTTGGCAGGTCCACAGAAGAACTTCTGACAGCTACAGTCTGCATCATTCCTCAATTTAAGCTGTAAAGAAAACTTAAGGTTGTAGGTCTTTAAACCATTCATACATGAAACTTCCACTTTATGTTCTTATAATCTGATTCTTGCAGTTATTAGAAACCCCGTTGTTATTAGAAACTCATTTATCACAGATCTTTATATTCATGGCTTCACTATTTGAAGTCCTGATGGCGATACAATTTCAGTTTTTCTTTTTTCTTGACTGAAGCTAGGGGATTTGCATATTTGATATCTGGGATTTAGGGAGAAACATGGAGATGAATATGAATAAAATCATTATCTGTTCTTCAAGGTGAGCTTTGCTTCTCATGAATATAAGTGAAATACATTTGATTTTATATGCGTATGTTCTTTATAAATTTCTGGTAATAACATGATCCTTCTGTTACTCAGCATAAGATGACTTGAATCATCAATAACTGAAATATATGTGAAAGACATTAACAGAGTTGATACAAAGCAATATTTCATTAGTGTCCCAAGAGCAGTATTATGAAATATGAAGCTAGCACTGTTATAAAAACTTGTCTGGAAACCATTACTTGAAGATTGGAAGAAGTCTAAAAATCCCACTTTGTCCAGGTGCTCCTGAAGTTGCTTAGCAACTGCCTCCTTAATCACCTTCTCCAAAAAGGGAGGTTTGACAGAGGATAGTAATTAGATGGTTTCTTGAGGAGGGTCAAGACCTCAGCATACTGTAGCCAGGATGTCATTTTGCCCTTCAGAAAGAGGTGTTAATGAAATGTCCATCCACTGSGAAAGTGCTTCCTCACCAACTTTCATAAGCCCTGTGGTTTCCTCACTGGGGTTCTTCATCCGCTCCTGGGACAAGGTGCTATCAAAATCAGSCCTGGGTGTGCTCATGACCTCTTGTTCTGACATCCCTGGTTGAAGGCTGACAGCTTCAGGTAGGAATGATTTTTGCCCATCAAAAATATGAGGATGAATTCACTAATTTCCAATTCAGAGAAGATGAACTGACAGGGAACCCAACTCTCCTTATTAACTTTGCGAAGCAGCTGTTAACTGTGTGCATCACAAATATAAATAATTATTCAAATAGGAATTTGGAGTAAAAGAATTGCAGTGAAGTACATAGGGGAAGGGTGATTATTTGGGGGGTTAACACTTAACACTTTGGGAAACAGTTTCCTGTCTTCACAAGAAATTCCAAACTGTAATTTTATTTATTAAAATACAAGTGTGGCCTTTGTTCCCATGTACATGAAAAAAATTACTTAAGTCCTGTTTAATAGTTGGAGAAGACGGATGCAAAGGGGACACTGAGTTCCTTGCTTTTATCTATCTCCCCTGGCACTGAATCTTCCTTCCCATTCAGCTACAGTTCCACATTTCCCTTTTTCAACCTTTTACTACTACTGTACAAGCTCTTCTTCTTGTGTACCTATCAAGYCTCATCAAGTCCAGCTGAGCTTTGGCTTTCCTGACACCTCCCTAAACGTCCAGGCAATGTTTCTGAATTCCTCCTATGCACTATACCCTTCCTTCCACCTCTTGCCTTTTTGTACTGTAGATATAGAACCTTTTTATCAGGTCTACAAAGGGACACCAAGCTAGTCTGACAAGGTTAATTTTAGCAATGAAGTGCTACATGTCTGCCTATTAAAGAGTCTTTTGAAAATTACCCTTGTTGTTGTTTGTTTGTTTGTTTGTTTGTTAGTTTTTTAAATAATCAGTTACCCTATTAGTGATTAATTGATTCCTATCAGGTTTGTAAAAAAAAGTTGGCCATAGAAATATGTTATTTAGTATTATATTTTCCTGTCATGACATGTTCATTCTTGCACTTGTGCATATGTACCTGCTGTGACTGCTGTTATGTATTCCTTTATCTCTTTTTCATCTTGTTAAGAAACCTGAGTTACTTTTTAATAAACAGATTTTAGTTCATGATGTTTTTGTCTTTGTTTCACTTCTGCTTAAGACAGCATATAAACTTTTTTTGAATTTATTTATTTATTTATTAATTACAGATTAACATTTCTTTCTGAGTCACTCATAATATTTGAGCGGTTTTCCYTCCTTGAGTTTTAAATGTACTATAGTATCAGCTGTGTTTACATGTGTACTGGAGGGGTTTTCAGAATATTGCAGAATATTACTGATTCACCTCCAGACTTTAACAAAGGCACTTTCCAGTTTACTTGAGGCCTTAAACTTCCATATCTTTCTTATGTTGCAATTATGTTTGTACATTATCCCTGTCTCCCAGTCTTTAACTTTTCATTTCCTTTAGATAAATATGTATTTGTAAAATGCTTTTGTGGTCCAGGTGAGAAATGTATTTTTACCCTGAGTAGCATTATGGTAGAAACTAGAATATTTGTAACAATCTGCAAAGTAAGGCCCTAATCTGACAAAACTGAAGCAAAATGTGGTTTTCAAAGTTGGATCTGCTTCCACTTTTTAAACTTAACATGTGTGTTTATGCTGGTTGATCAAATCTAGATATTAATAAATAGCTAATAGATGTAAAAACACCATTGTTTATTGTAAAATACCCCTCATGTTTAAACACTTTCCCACTTTCCCAGGTAAATGACTGATCTTATCTCAAACACATGTAAAACTGGAAGTTTCAAAATAGACCTGCAACGTGYTCTTCATTATCATTATTTTTACTGTTGCAACCTCCTCCTTTACTCATTCCTGACTGTAAAACCCTTTGGAGCYGATAAGCATTGGCAAGAGGATTAATATCCTCTGTTTGAGGAGAAAAGTTGTCCTGTGRCAAAGCCAGAATCTACAGCTGGAGTTCTGAGATGCCTGTCCTGCAATGCAATCAAGAGCCTTGAAAGTTATTTTGCAAGAGTGCTTCTATAACCTCAGTCAGAACCATGATTCTMGAAATATATGAAGGGAAATAACATTTACGGAATTAAAAAAAAAAAAAAGGTGAATGCTTCAATGCTTTGTGTGATTTAGGATATAATTGTTTACGTTAAATTAAAAAGCCCTCTATATGCATTGGTGTATCACTGCACAGTATTAACTTATTTAATGTGTACAATTAAATGTAATCAAAATGCCAGTTCAATTAATCAACAGAGGGAAAAATATGTACTCTAATCAGAGTTCTTTATAGAAAATGTTTGTTGTTGTTGTTCATGCTGTTATTCAGGATATTTTGAATAGAGGTTGATTTTGTAGCTTTGCAGAGTAATAGATTTCATTGTTATGTGAAAACTGTTCTACATCTCTTTTCGTTTTCTCTTTTTGCTATATTTCCTGCTACCTGGAAATGCTGTATTCCTTTACTTGAGACTTTTGTCAAAATTGATTTCATTTTTGCCTGGGAAAGGACTAAGCTTGTAACAARGTCTTATGAATTTGAAGCTGAGGGAGGCACAGAGCAGAAGAGAAAACAACACTGGGAGTGTTTTATCCACTAGCTAATCATTAAGAAAATATTAAAAGAAATCACCTAAAAAGTGCTCTGAATTAATTTCTTTTCTGTCCTTTCAAGCACTGAAGATCTTTTAAGTGCATTGCAAGGACTGCAATAGGAGGTTATGGCTGACAGTTCCTTCTGGTGTAAGAATTTATGTCTAGTTAAGAGAAAAATGAATGGGGAAGAGGCGTTGGACAGTCATCATCTACCCAACCTCACCAGAAAAAATACAGAGAGCTATTTTCCTATGCATCCTTCCTCCCCTCAGTGTCCCCCTTAAAATGGTCAACAGTATCATTTTTCCTGGGACTTGATGGGATTTCCAGCACCTGCTGGAGACAGAGGAGTTTCCTACGACTGACCAGAGTCTTTTGCAAATCTCAAGTAGATTGCAGCCTGTATTGTGGGGGGTCTTCCGTCTGCTCTCCAGGGAAGGTGGCCAGCTGGATCCGACGTTTTTGCACTTAAGCCTTGTGCATCGGATCACTTAGCATCAGATCAGGAGCACACTTTTACCCATCGCAATGAATGCTTAGGTGGATAAGGATTATTCACTCATTCCCACTAGCCAGGGCATGATACTTAGAAATGGCAGACACCTCAGTCAAGGTGGGGTTTCCATTTTAAACTTCAACATTTCCAAGGTGCCTAAAGGGCACCAGCTCACCCACTGCAGCTCTCACCCCACGGAGGTACTGGGCTCTCTGCATGGCTGGGGGCAGAAGATAAAGTAAAGGCCTTCGGATTCATTTCTGGAGGCATCTTTTTCTCTACATTGTCTGAATGCCTATCTAAAATAGGTGCCCTGATCTGCCTTGTTGAGCTTACTCCTTCACTGAGGTATTTAAATTAAGCTCCTACCGTTAAAAATCTCCTAGTCTTAGACACTTTATCTTGGAGTTGGATTGTTCTTAAAGAATTTAGGAACTGTTACTTAGTAAACTACAAGCATGTTGTTTTTCTTCATTCTGGTCTTCATTAAGACCATCGGTAGGCAGAGCTATCAGCCTCAGGAAGTAATCTTTCATGATAATAATCTAATCAAGACACACACAAAACTCTTCAGGATAAAAATGTAAAATCTGCCTTTTATTATCCCTGTTTTTCACAGTAGGAGATACTGTATATGTATTCAGTTGTGTTAAYAATTGTACAGGATTTTGTAGGGTAACATGTTTACCAGTAATAATTGATAATACATCATAATTTTGATTATGAATATGATAATATTTTTCAAGTTAGAATTAATTCCCAGGAAATACTGGGAGTACTGTAATTACACACTTACATTGTTACACATTTTGTAATGAGTATCTATGAAACTTCAGAGGTCTTATATTTTCTATTGCATTATTATTTTACTTCATTTGTGGAAAAGCAGTGTATTCTAATTATCTGATAATTATGCCTCACACAGAAAATCATATCTTGGAACATATACTCCTTATATTTTATTCAAATTTAAGACTCACCAAAAACACCACTTTCATATAAGTTTGAGAGTTACTTTTGGGATACAAGTTACTTTGTGGTATCCTAGAGTAAAAATTAGCAGTGGATCAGTTGCTCTTTATTAAATGGTTGAATACCGAGACTGTAAGTTTATTCTATAAAGAGAATATGCATATGATCAGACACTATTGAGTGACTGACTGACAGCCTATGAACGCATAATGCCATCTGCCCTGTTGTGGTTTTTTATGTGTCCATAGGCTTATTCAAAGGAACATTTAACATGATTTGAACTTTATATGTGCCTATAATCCAGTGAAGTTAATGAAATCAAATATGGATGGAAATTCACTGTGTTCAAACACACAAAACTTAATGCAATGGTTAAGAAAGTTATTGCTGGCTTGCTGGAAGTAGTACAGCAGACCTAAAGTGCAAAAGCAGCTACATAAAAAAAGTAAAGTTAAACAAAGTTAAAAAAGAAGAAAAAAAAAGAAAGAACAGAAGACACGCCAATGTTGCAGACATAATGAAAAGGCAACAAAGAGCAATATACATTGTGCTCACCTCTTTAAAATTCCTCAGCTCTTAATAGCAGAACTATATGCTCCACACCATCTGCCAGCTGTGAACAGAAAGAAAATCACACATACAGGTACTGTAAAGTACAATCTAATTAGTGTACTAAAGCTTAATATATTTGAGATTTTTTTGTAAATATAAAAAAAATTATAATAGAACGAATCTATTCCCATGACAATATACTGAAGAGAGGCTTAYGCTTCTGTAATGAAATGTTTCATTATTCCGCATCATGCCTTACTGAATATATTATAWAGTCTTATGTACAGGAATTAAAATTGTAATACACAGGAGCAGACACACAGAATCTGAATCACTATAAAGTACTGAGCAGATTACCAAGATTTACTGACTTTTTCATGGATTTGTCACTCTGAGGTGTGACTTTCTTGACTTTGTGACTTTATATAGGAGACTCTAACAAGAAGCAGCAAAACCTTCTTAATATATCCAACACTAACTGTTTCTTCAAATTAAAGAAAAAGATATTTAGCAAATCCCTCACATGTGTAAAAAAAGGTATTATTTTTCCAGCGTTTAAATCATCCACCCTACAGGCTTGAGGACAGAACTGCAAAGCCACAGCAAGGAAACAGCAGTGATGCAGAACAGCTATGGAAAGCACTAAATCTTCTTGCACAACTTTCATGCACAAAAGCATGGCTTTGAAAGGTCAACTTCTTTCCCTTGGCCATTCGGGAATTATGAGAAACCCTGTGGGATGATTCAGCCTGTTCAGGAGCCAGCCAACAGGGACCTCAAAGAGGAGGGCTATGCCTAAGCGGGATTCAGTCTCCACGTTAAGCACCATTATCCACTCATTGTTTTAGGAACAATGGTTCTCCTTTTGTGTGGTGGTCCAGTGCAGTGTTTCTGAAACTTTTTAGAAGGCAACTTTCCCCTGGACATTTGTGTTATCCTTTAAGTTCAGTTCCTCGAGGGTGGCAAAACCCAGCTATAATTACTGTAGGGAAATGATACTCTCAGCCTCTTGTTTTAGATGAAATGTACCCTTGCTGTCAATTAAAGATAGCTAGTGACTATCACATTGTCTGCAGCACACAGCTAGAAACAGCAGCAGAAAGCCACTTGGACTTGATGATCTTAAAGGTCTTTTCCAACCTAAATGATTCCAT
This sequence comes from Oceanodroma leucorhoa, assembly GCA_030449065.1. Classification (NCBI taxonomy): domain Eukaryota; kingdom Metazoa; phylum Chordata; class Aves; order Procellariiformes; genus Oceanodroma; species Oceanodroma leucorhoa. The sequence goes on from JASVER010000047.1 coordinate 8,119,328, forward strand.
GAATAAGCGAGAAGGACCACAGGTCTGGTGCCCAGTGGCTAGGTCTTCAGCCAGCACAAGGCATGCCTTAGTTTCACTTAAGTGCTTCTGTTTTCTTTGCAAGGAAAATGTATGAATGCTCCAAGGACTCATAACCAGAAACATACCCCAGAGTGCCATATTGTGAAATCCGCGTTAGGGACGTACTGTAAAACCAGTAACAAGCAGTTCTAGAGGATAGTCTTTCCAATGGAGAATTGCTTGATCCCAAGAGAAGAGCCACAATACAGTTTCCTGGAGGTGATTTTTAATAACCACTTCAGGAACAGACCAAATTGCCTTTATAACTACCTCTGTAAAGTTTTTTGCGTTTGGAACCTAGTCATAAAATTTAGACAATTTCAGCAGCCCTGCTGAGGTGAAGGAACTACGTTTCAAGTGTTGCTGCATCTGACTTAGGTCCCTAAAGTATACGGTCTGGATCGTTTTCTGCATGTTGTGCTCTCTTGGTGCCAAGAGGTACAGYGGCATATCAGCGGAGATGACAGAGAGCGCATATTGCGTACTGCTCCTGTTGAAGCGTTTGCTTTGGAATTTAATCTTGTCTGCTTGAGGAGTCATAGTAACACAGCAATACAAAACACTATGTATTTTAAACAACACTCACCACAGGTTTTGGTAAGGTAACAGTAGGATTACCRTACCTATTTGCGCAATACATTGTATGAGCAACCTTCTGATTACTCCAAAAGCAACAAAGAACACTGTGTATTATAAGCCATACTACATATCTTATGGCCCTAGTGACCAATATGAGACTGAAGCCACTGAAAGAATAAATGAAACACATTCATACCCGTAATTAAAATAAAACACTACCATTGTTTTGTTATAGGCCCAGTGCTTGTAAAGTCAGTCATAGTTCTCCCGACAGCCACCTCTGGGGTATACCATGTACTCGTGCCACCTTGTTCTTGTTGGTGCATAAGATGCTTTTCTATGAGTTTATTTTCTTTTATTTTCCTTTTTTAAGTACCCAAACATGTACACTTGAATGCAAATACACCCTTGATGCTGTGATAGAGAATATCTGGGACAGTGTTTGAGACTGTTATAAAGTTTTCAGCCACTCGTGCCTGCTGTACTTGTCAGCTGCCCCAGAACAAAACAGATTCCCTATAAATTGTTTATGTCGCCTGACTACGAATTACTGCAAATCAATTTTCTGGGAAAATTTTGTTCCAAATTGGAAAAGGATTTTTAAAGGTTTCACAAATTCCTTGTCATTAAACTCTGGGGAAATATCTTTTTTTAAACTCTTTGCAAGTACAAACCAACAATAATTTGATTAATTTGTTGAGAAATGTTTTTAGTGTGCTACTTGACATTGAAAACATTCCGTTTTCTTTCCCCAGAACTGTTGGGGAAAGAGGGAGGGAGAAAAAAAAGTGTTGTAGAAATACATATAGAGGGGCCATTTTCCCATTCCCAAAATTGTGCAATGCTGAAGAAACAGCTGTGAGTGTCTAACAGTGTTAGCAGCCATGGGCCGACAGGACAGGGACAGTGAGATGAAAACAGGACTGCGATAGAGAGGGAACACAGGAGGTTTGAATGACCTTGAGGAGAGGTGTCTGGGAAGGACATAAGTTGAGATCACGTAGAGGTGGTGGGAAGACACAGGTATTGAAAGAGACATAGAAGGACTTGGGAAAGATGAGTCTGGATCACCATGAATGTTTTCCCTCTGTGAAATGCATAACGTTTTCCATGATGACAGTTCCCTCCTGCTGCCAGATCTATTCCCACATCCACTTTCTTTACGCTCCATGCAAACATAACGCTGTACATATGCACAATCCTTTGGATTTGCTAAGAGGGCAGTTCTGTTTTAGTAGGCTTTTGTAAGCTCTACTTAAGGAAGATTTTTTTTTTTCTCCTAGAAGGTATAGCAACCTGGCTACAATGACGACAACAAAAACAACAACAACAATAGAATGAAAGCTTCCCTCAAGGAAATTATCAGGATGTAGACTTCAGAAGACTTTTGAAATGTGTTACTCTTGAGAACACTATCGAAAAAGACTTCCACACATTCTGTAAATAAAAAAATTATRTTGGACATTAATATCCATTTCCAGAAAAAACAATTTGTTTCAGGTTTTGCAGTTGTTCTGGGTTCTGTTGTGTTTGTGGAATTTGGTATAGACCAAGAAGACAAAGTTGGTTTACTTTTCTCAAGATTTGGCTACATACAGGTTATTTGAAAAAATAAGTACAAGCGTACATTATATTAAAATACACTATCCTTGTAGGGACAGGTTAAATTATCTTAGTGTGTTGAAAGTGGGTTAGGTTTCTTGGAGTGTGAAAAAAAAAGAAAACATAAACAAAATAGACAGGACTCTGAGTCTTTCTAAAAATAAACAGAGCTGTAATATACACCTTGTTTTAGCTTGGGCTGAAGGAAGACAGGATAGTGGTTAGGGAGAGTGATCACAAGGCTTTTGTGGAAATGAGGTACACCAGAGCATGTTGGAAAGAAGAGATCCAGAGCATAATAAATCCATTGCTCAGTTTCTCCCATTCCCCTCTAAATGCAACCAGTGCATGAAGTCTCATCTCACTGCCACTGTGGCTTGAATACCTTCCAATCTTTGATATGTTCCAAATTATTATAAATTCAGCTTCCCTTACAAAAGTTGGAGCAATGTAACAGGCTTTTGGTGTGAGACTGAAAGCAGACATGGCTACATCCCAGCTGGTGGAAATGTGGTAATGAATTTCAAATAAATTTAAAACATTTGTTAAACTCCTCCTGAACAGTTTTACTTGCTACCAGTAAAATATAGATGCCATACTGAACACTCACACTGAAGATTTTAATTACACTTGCACTGAAAATAGAGTATAATATTGAAATAGTCTGTCTTCTGTTCCACTAGCCTGCTGCCCTTAAAAATTTCAGAGTAAACTTTCTGTTTCTCTTCTTTCTCTATTTCTCACTTAATTTACTATTAAAATCTATAGTTTCACAGTGGTCATTGAAACCAGGCTGATATATAACTGATGATCTGTCTTGGAGCTTAAAGACTTAACTCATAAATATTATAAAAACTCCTTTGTTTTTATTTTAGAAATCTCTAAGTAGATTTCTTTGAAAAACAAATTTCACCAAATCTATTTTCATAGATTTATACACTGCATTTGGCTGTTTACTGACTCATGTTAATAAAAAATTTAAATAAACATGTGAGGATCAAACAATAGGAACTATTTAGCAGAAAAGGGCCTGCCGTGCCAGCTCAGTTTTTAAGAGTGGGCCAGGAACTCAAGTCCTTCACTTCAGTGGAATTAAGCTAGTTCCTCCCAAAGGAGGTTTTGCCTTTGCATAGTCAGAGCAAAGTAGCTATCTTAGTAGTTTGTAATTATACTAAGTTTAATTACATATAAAGCATGGGAGCTGAAACATCTGATTTTGACTTGTAGAAATAGAATCAACGTCCTATTTTCAGTTGTCCACTTCAGTTTTTTACTTCTTTCCTCCTTGTCCTGAAATGAAGGACACTCCATCCAACATCCATTGGCACAGGAGGAATGGAAGATGCGGTAATGTATGGTATACATTCGTAAAGTCAGTAAATTACACTAACTGCCAATGAGTGCAGAAAAGATTCTGCTTTTCATTGCTTCCATCTGCTGGTTTCCTTTTGTGTTGAACTGGCAAGACCAGCAGCATCTCATCCTGTGGAACTGGTGAAAGTCTACCTAAAAAGAAAACAGCAGTTTCCCATTTTGCATCATAACCTGCTGTATTTTGTCACTCTATGAAGTTAATATAGAATCATAGAATCATAGAATCATAGAATCATAGAATCATTAAGGTTGGAAAAGACCTCTAAGATCATCGAGTCCAACCATCAACGCAGTACCCATGCCCATTAAACCATGTCCCGAAGCACCTCATCCACACGTTTTTTGAACACCTCCAGGGATGGTGACTCTACCACTTCCCTGGGCAGCCTGTTCCAATGCCTGACTACCCTTTCAGTGAARAAATTTTTCCTAATATCCAATCTAAACCTGCCCTGGCGCAACTTGAGGCCATTTCCTCTCGTCCTATCACTTGTTACTYGGGAGAAGAGACCAGCACCCGTCTCTCTACAGCCTCCTTTCAGRTAGTTGTAGAGAGCGATAAGGTCTCCCCTCAGCCTCCTCTTCTCCAGGCTAAACAACCCCAGCTCCCTCAGCCACTCCTCATAAGACCTGTTCTCCAGACCCTTCAMCAGCCTCGTCGTCCTTCTCTGGACAYGCTCCAGCACYTCAATGTCCTTCTTGTAGTGAGGGGCCCAAAACTGAACACAGTATTCGAGGTGCGGCCTCACCAGTGCCGAGTACAGGGGCATGATCACCTCCCTACTCCTGCTGGCCACACTATTCCTGATACAGGCCAGGATGCCGTTGGCCTTCTTGGCCACCTGGGCACACTGCCGGCTCATGTTCAGCCGGCCGTCGACCAGCACCCCWAGGTCCTTTTCCGCCGGGCAGCTTTCCAGCCACTCTTCCCCAAGCCTGTAGCGTTGCCCAGGGTTGTTGTATATATAGCAAAATGCGAAGACAATTACACAACATTTTAAGTTGCTACCCTATGTCTAGAATGTAACTTTACTAAAATTTAGCATGGCGTTTTTTTCATAGTTTCCCCAAATTTGTTAGCTAAGGACCCCTACACAGGAACCTAATGAATTGGCTTAGTTTTCAAAAGTGTTCTTAAAAGCTTTTGTAGTATTTGAGTATAGTCAGCATTTTTTTGAAAACTATTTTAATTTAAGACACAAATTAGTTGTTTAGCTTTAGGTATCCAAGTCTGAGACATTGCAGCATTTTSTAACAATGGCAAAAAGTATTTTACTGAATGTGCAAACATACCAACATGTCAGTAAAATCCCACTACTTATTTAAATAGTTTGTTGACTGTCCAGAACCATCTCCATGTGAAGCATTTTCTTTTGCATTGCAAGGTATATGATTAACCAATTTCAAATGTTATTTTTCAGAAGTTTGCAAACTTATTCTTTAGTGCTAAAAAATCCACTCTTTTGGGACTATGCAATATCCTCAGTATGCAGACATTTGAGTGATGGAGGTATTCTCTTTAGATGAAGCTTATAAAACCTGAATGTCTGAATATCAATTGGATGTGATGCCTATCCATAAACAGCCAAGATTAGTTACCCTATAAATTGGTCACTCTGGGATGCCTCTCTCCCTCTCCATTTCTGCACTAATTTCATAAAGAACAAAAGCAGATTCTAAATCATCCACATTTTTTGAAAAATAACCTGTAACATATAAGCTGCAATTCATTTGACCTAACTATAAACATTTATAATGTAGGTGCCTACCTCTGATATGGCCACTTACATTACTTCACATGTAATGGGAGGAAAACACTTTTGGAGAACAATTCATCTTAACTACTTATAAAAAGATACTTATTTTAAGGCAAAAGGACGTTTTTCTGAATAATCCCACCTCCTCTTTATTATCTGTAGAGAGACTGTAGACAAGTAGCTCTGATGTACACACCTATCTTTCAAGCATCTGAATTTGGAGAGGCACATCCCATACTTTGGATGTAAATAAGGTGATGCCTGTTAAATCTTCTGTTATTGCAGATAGTGACAACAAATGGAAAAACAACCATGCATGTCCTTTAAAATGTCTGGATTTTGAGAAGCCAGCACAGTAAATGGGTCATAGTCACAATTGCAAAGAAAGATGGTGGTAGTTTTTCAGTAAGCTTTGCTTTCACAGTTTCATAAAAGCATGCTGCTATCTGGGCCCTGAGAACTTTAAAGTTGTCAACCACAGAAGAGCAAGGACAATGTTTAGACATATTACWTAATATAATCAATTAACTGACCCAAAGAACTTTCAGGACTTAAAATTGGGATAAAGTGTGATTTTTTCTTGCCTTTTTATTAAAGATATTCATCACCAATTTAATTGCCAAAAATTAAATTACATTCAGTATTCTAATGTTATAACAAATGAACAAGCAATCAAAAGAAGGAATAAAAAAGTCCTAGAAGAAATTTTGGAAAGATGCTACCAAGCCCATCCATACCTCTTAGTAAATTCTTCCCACTTCTTCCACAAATATTTCTATATTTAATTTAATTATATCTATGATCTTGACCTGTTATTCACTTCAGCCTCATCTGAGATAGTTATGTTGTTAGACGGTTCTGAACTAAACAGACAGATAATAAATCTCAAGGTACAGGTGTACCAAAAGCCTTTATGCAGGTCTGGACATCCTTGAACTACCTTGTGTTATGGAATCCATAATATCTTGCCTCATTATATGGGGGGAAAACTCACCATTCTCAAGAGTACACAAGAAGGACTTGCCTTTGAACAGGTTGTGATGGGGAGAGACTAACCCTGACAGCCTGAACAACAAACATTGATCATTATGCTGTGGCAAAACTCTTCCTGGATCCTCAGAACCCCAGAGGGACATTACCACAACTCAAGAAGCCTGATATGAATATTTAATCTCTCTAAAAATGGATGATTATGCAGATACTGTGCATCTGGGAGAGGTGTTCCCCCAGGGGCTTATAAAAATAAATACTACATCTAAAATGTAACAGCCAAAATGCAGGTGGTGAATTCTCTCCCCGCCGCTTACTTGCAGCTCTACTTGGCTTGTCCTGATGTGCCACTGAAACAAATGGGCCTTCTCTGAAAGACAATTGCTGAGGCACATGCACCGTCCGCAAGGGATAAAGGGGCTCATCACTGGAATATGAGGTGTTCCTCCAAGCCATCTACTACCGTGAGGTTGATAGGTTTGATGATACGGAAGAGAAYAGTTTATAGGATTTCTTTTTAGTGTGTGGTATATTAGCATCTCACATTTTAATGAATTCCATAAATAAAAGATGATGAAATGCCAATGTTTTGTTGTGAACTACATGCAGCTAGTTTCATCTTGAAATCTGGCTACATAAACAATGTTGTAACCAACATTTTTTACCCTGTCTTCTGTGTTGATATTCTTGGAATTACTAGTTAAACAGCAATAGATCATTTTCATTACCAAAAATAAAATATTGAGCTAGCATCATTCTGTTTTTTGTACTTTCACCTCAGCTTCATCAGTCACACTGAGAGCAATTGATCTGTTCTGGGTAATGGAGACCCGTCTTCACATGGGAAGCGATTTGTTGCTCTAGCTGAGGTCTTTGGCACACTTCACTGTAGTGCTCTAAAACAGTACCTAAAGTGGGGACATTAGGCTCTGTGCCAGTCACCTGGTCATCTTCTCCACAACATTTGGTACCAGACTTCAGAAAGGTTATACTGGAGAAGAGAGGAACTGAGACTTAAACAAACCTGCAACAGGAGGGTTCTAACAGTGTCATTTAAAGGAAYGTAAATTCTCCTGGAAATGACCATTTTTTTTTCCTTTTTGCACGAAAATAATAATGAAACATTAATCAGAGATTCTGGTTCTGTCAGGAACAAACAGCAGCTTGATGAGCTTCTACAACTGCTGTTTGTGCACATACCCTGAGGAAAAACAGAGAATTAATAGCTTATTTGCTTTGCTTACTGAGAGAGAAGCTGGTGCTTGTAGGAGAATATTTCAGTCAGAGAAATTGCTAATAAATACATAATTTCTTACTTATTTTCAGAGAAAAAAAATCTACTCTTACTTCAGATAGCCAGACTGATCTTTGCGAGACATAAAACCATGCAGTGCAAAAAGGCTGCTCCTGGTGGCAGAGTCTGTTAATCCCATTTAAAAAATAATGCCTGTGCTGCAGAAACATTCAGCATATTGCCATGGAGAGGGTAGAAAGCTTGAACAGTTTTCTCTCCCCCTCAGGTGGCTGGGCTGGAGCAGAGTGTCGCGCTGCTGATCAAAAGCAGAGTATTTGTTCTTTAACCTCTCTGCACCCATCCCCAGTAAAAGAAGCAAAGGTCACAGAGCAGAGGGGTTACCCTATCTGCCACCCCAGCCCAGCAACTAAGCCTCTAGCAAACACATTAGTGTTTAATTTGTCATCCCCGATGGTGTGGCACCGGTGTTTGGTCTCCCACCACTCCCTGCGAGCACTCCGGGGGGCTTTGTGCAGGCAGCGGAGCGAGGAGGAGATGTGCGGGCCAGGAAACACATTAGTGCCGGGGCTGGGTCCACATTCTTTGAATTTGTTGCCTTACCTTGAACACTGGATTTTTACACACAGCTTGAGGGGCAGCCGGGGAGGGATGGGAAGGCAGCGGCTACACTAATGAGTGGCAACCGCTGGTTCTCCAAACATCTCCCCCTGTTCTCTCCCCTCGCCTCCATCCGCCACCGCTCCGCAAACAAAGACTGTTTTGATTGCTTGGATGACAGCACAGGAATTTGCCTTTTCAAAAGCACTCGCTATATATATACAACCTAAGTACTGTAACCAGAAGCACCTTTAAAAGCCATCACGGGGAATGGAAGCTGTAGCAGTGACCGGTTGCATTTCGAACTAGAGTTTCTAATGAACACATAAAACACAAAGACAAGCCTGCACATTAGTCCAATGGCATGATGGGCAGCAGTCAGTAAAAAATGATTTAACAGGTTGGCAGAATAGTTTTTATTGCTTTTGGTTATGTTTGATTCATTCCAGTCTCTCTGTTTACAAAGTCCTATGTTTACAAAGCCGTCTCAAATATACCATTTAAATTCATTGCATAATGCACAAAAATCAATTTTCTTGTTCAGCAGCCAAAGGGCAGGAGAACTAATTTTTGTGCACTACAGCATCATTTCAAACCCATTTGTGACAGGTTTTCAAATGTACTTTATGACAAGTTAGATGAAAGGCACTACAGGGTGATTACATACATTAAGGGTAACTGGGGAGGCAGTCATCATAGCTCTCCAAAAAGGAGAAAAGATTTCTGGGAAGTCTGAGAAGCATGAAAGAAGGTGAGAAAATCCGTGTGCTGTGAATTGCTCAGTTTAAATGGAATTCTCAAAATTACACCACATTTTACAAAATGTGTCTCCCTGCAAGTACATATGCTTTTTAGCTTGCCCACGTCCTACTCCATATGAAGACCTTGTCTCTCGTACACTCTGTTTTTTCCATCGCAGAGTTTTCCTTGCCCAGTCCTAATCCTGGTGCTCTCATGCTCTGCCTCTCTATCCACTTGCCAAACTTGTTTTTCAGTCTGTCAGTCATTCTGGCTTTAACCTATTCTAAACTTAACTCCTGCCCACCCAATACTCCAGCTCCTGAGGTGCTACTGCCCAGAGCTCTTCCCCAGACTTCATCTGACCATATGGGCCTTTTGATCCACCTTGCTGTTCATTGCCCTGCTCTCTTTCTTAGCTCTATGGGCACTCCATATTCCTACTCTCGATCTGCTGAATGTTCTGGAGAAAATTCCTGAACAATAATACTCTTTATGAATACAACTTTTACAATTTCATCTCTTCTGTCATCAAGAGTACGTCTTCAGGTTCATTTATGTCCTCTCCCAATTCTTGTTTTCAAAAGCTCTTTACAGCTTTCAGTTTTCCTATCCTTAGTCTAAGATCTTCCTGGCATCTCAAAAAAGTAAAACTGACAGGCTCATGCACAGCCTACCTGTGCCTTTATTTACTTCTCTTTACCACATCCTATTTAGTTTCTGGTGCCATTCCCAAATGCCTCAGCTCAAGCCCACCTCCTTGTTTCTCAGTTCAAACTTCCTTCTTTTYTCCCTGGTCCTGACACATTATCAACCACTTCCTTTACCTATTCATTCTTCCTCCCCTATCTGTACCTTGCTGGGGTCTTTGTCATTGCCGCATCTCACCCATCTCTCCTTGTCCCCTGTCCCTCTCTCTCTGTCCTCACTGTGAATGGGCTCTCTCTGCCCGAGGACACGTGATGCTCTCTGACTCCTTCCTCATTCCCCTCTAGCCTTGATTCTAATCTAGACACTATACTGAATTTGCCTTTATAAAAGTAAAAAGTTCTCACTATCTACCTGTAAAAGTCTTTTCCATTATGATTATCTTCAATCTCTCTCCTGAGTTCACTCCCCAGCTCCTCTTAACTAGCTCTTTGTGGAGTAAGTGCCTTTTCAGCTTTTTTCCTACTCAATATCACATTTATTGAATCTTCTTCCCTCTCTTCTCTTCATCCCCACTACTCCTCAGGTGATACTGGCTTACCCTTTTGTTTATACTGGTTCCTTCCAGACAGTGAGGTCTTATGACATTTATGCTAACGGTTCTCATATATCGCTTAGCATCCACAAACTCTTCCTGGCTGCTCAGTATTTTCTCACAACTATCTCACCTCTTACTGAAATTAGAGTATGCATGACAAAACCTGAACATCTTATTTTCTTCTTCCACCCCTTTTCCTGCTTTACTGGCAACTTTTCTTGAAAAATTCATAATTTCAGAATACTTCTCACCTCTCTGTTTCCTTCTGCCCCATTCACACAGATTCCACCAAAATTCATATACTTGCTATTAATACAACAGATGAAAACCCCATTCTCTCCTCTTCCTCTTTGAACACACTTTTCCAATTCTTTATTCGTTTTAGACCACATGTAGTGATGGCAGATTGGCAGAAATAAACTGAGCCATGGAGTTTAGGTATCTCACTCTCTCCATTGAGTTTCTAAGGAGAAAGGGAGATATTAGAAGTATCACCCTCTTCCAAAATACCCCATGGTTAGAAGAGCTCTGCAACTAGAAGTATGAGTAACGGAAACAGAGGAAGATTAGATGAGAAGGATTTTAGCTTATATAGAGGGATTGCAGGTCTTGTAATACATGCATAGGTCACATCAAGAGCTCCAAATCTTCTTCTTCCTTTCATCAGGATGTAGTTTTGGACTCTGTCCTATCTACTCTCATTTTCATTCTTTGATTCTTGCAATCATGGATAGCTAGAGAGCACTTCTATTTGGAATATCACTTGGTTAGTATTGTTTTCATGTAAATCTCACCTAAATTTCTTTGTTTCCAGGCTGGAAAGAGCACAGAATCAGGGTTGCCTACTTTCTGTATCAGTGCGATAGCTTGTGGTGCAGGAAATTTTCCTGCAGGCAGTCAATGATGTTAGCCATAGTCTCAATCACAAAAGGTGAAATCTGTGCCGGGGCAGAGCTCTGAGGGTGAGGTGAATGCCTGTCTGTGCAGGATTGCCACATAGATGTCAATGCATAAAGATGGACACTTAGGAGAACGTAGGCAACACCACGAAGTACACAGTGAGTTTAGGGTTGTACAGTATTGAGTAGCTGTGGACACCAGGCTGCATGAATTATTGTCTGGGACTTTGGTGAGTTGTTTCAGTCCCACTGCAAGTGAGAGTTAGGGACAGTAGATTGACCTATGTGGGTCTTTCATCCTAACTTTTACTTCTTTGTTTAAATATTCCTGTTACCTCTAAGTCTCCGTTTGTTTTTCCTCTTCTGAGTTAGCTGTCTGCTGCAGCAATGTTACGTATCACATTCTGACCATTAAGAAAAATTACAGTAGCATTCCTGTTCTGCAGGTAGATGTCTTAACCCTAAAGCCAAACACCAAACCCAGGATCCAATARGCTGCTTCTTCCCACTAGATTCTCCTGAGCACTAGACAAACAGCAATTAGACAGCTAAAAAAAATTCTGATTTTGGCTGTACACCAGAAGAAATCTATAACAGATTAAAAAATGGTCCAGGAACTTTTGAGGTCAAAAATGGTATGGCAGCCACTAAAAAGCCCTCCACTTGCGTATTGTGTTTCTCCAGTTTTCATTGCAAAATTGGTTTTGTATTTTCAAAATATATTAACAATAAAATAAAAACACTGAGGGGACAATTAAGATTTATTTCAYTGAGTGAAAAAAGAGTCTCAAGCTGTCAAGAATTTAAAAGTGTTTATTCCCCTTTATGGGGCTTCTTTCAGATGGGCACATAAACATCYGAGTGTTACTTAATTCTTTGTAAAGGAGATACCATCACATCTCTTTGACCATCAGAATGTAAGCTGGTGTCAACTTACCCTATTCAGATCACATTCAAAGCCCTAATTACCCTGCTGTAAGAACTTTATAGTCATTTGAGATACTGATCGCAGCACATGGTTAATGTATATACTGATTTTATCTTATGACTATTTTAATAAAAAGGAAACCTGTACTAACAGCTGACTTTATTGATACTGTTAGTGCTGCTTAACTGTTTTATTGGTCTTAGAAGCCGAATAACATGAAATATTTTTATTATATCATTTGTGGGGTCTTAAGCTATCACATGATAGGGAATGTGCTTTATTCACTACTGAATGAGATCTGGTGGTGCACCAGTGCTGTGGTATATTACACGGATACCCAGATACAGATAAAAACAGTTTAGTTACTGAAAGGTCAAAACTAAGAAGATAACAAAATTTTTGCTATGAAACTCTGGTGGCTTAATTAACAGACAAATTCCAATTTCACCCTGCTGTTTCAAAATGGAAGTGCTTTTATCCTAAACTAATTTCTTGCCCGCAATAAATAATAATTTAAATTTCCTGCTAATCTTACATAGATAGCAATCTAGCCTTTCAGCTGCCATTTGGAGGATAAGGACATCTCACTTTTATAATTGGTTTACCGTTTTTTAAAATATTAATCTTTTTTGGAAGGACTATATGGCTTGCCAGCAGGACATTGAAGGAAGGTTTGGGGGATTTTTTGTAATCGTTCCTGTGCAGGATTTGTGTTTCATTCTCCCCACGATTTCTTTGAGCTTAACAAAAAACAGAGTTTAGAAGATTTGTTTGGTGTTTAACTTGATTATTTAAATAAGAGATAAGCAATTGCCATTACAGCAGCTAGGCAATAATTTCCTGGGGTCAGGGTCTCTCCTGCCCAGCATACACCTCTATTGTTAATGGAGCTGAACACGCACACACACATTTTTAGAAGGGAATGTTAAACAGTCCCCATTTATTTTACAGTGCAAATACTTACATGACAAAACACAGACAGACTTCAGGAGTCAGTCTGAAGACTTTAAAAAGGAGCTAGAAGAACAAAGAGATTTAACTACCAAACCATTACTTTTCCCTCCTGAGTTCAAACTTTAGAACTGCAAAACCTTACTTAACCATCATAACCCCACTTAGCCATCACCTAATCCTAGTGAGGTGGGGCCCAGACATCAACGTTTTTCTTAGCATTTCTTCAGTGGACTAGCTGAGCTCTCCTTTTAGAAATATAGTACATCTCATTAATTGTACAGGGAGCTTAGGTACAGGTGCCTATCAATCAAAACCTAACTTTTATTCTAAAATCCCTAAATGGACATTGCCCAGAGAGGTTTCTTGTTCAGTTAGATTAGTATCTGTAGCAGTATTAAATGTTAGGGGGTCATGACTGCTCAAGAATATTTGCAGGGTGCAGTGGGAGCCCAAGAGCAGGAGTCTGTATCAGTCAGAACTCTATCATTATATGACTTTATGATATAATGACAATTTTTTCTCTTTAATACTGGTGTATGCCTCTGGTTGCCTTTTAGCTATCTTTCAACGAGGACAAAAGTGTGTTTTCACTCACTTTTCTTGACTAGGTTGGCTTTTGCTACCACTGAGCAGGAAGTCAATGTGCAGCAGGTGGTGGATGTTATCAGCAAGCCAGAGCACCGATGAATCCCAGGGTTGAAAGACTCTCACCCCACACTATGGTCACCACTTCAACCAGAACAATAAACCTGACTGGAGGATTTATTACCTGTGCCTGGGGTCTCACTTAATATAGACCTTTCCCTATATCCGTCCCCCACTCTCAGGTCAGGAACAGCTTAGTCCTTTTTACTGCTGATTAGAAAAATTATAAGAAGGTTTTGGTTAGTTCTGAAGGCAACTTTTACATTTTTTAGCACCTGTGTTTTCTAGACCAGGATGTGTGGTTTTTTACTTCAGGCAAAACAGGTTTGCAAGTTGCAGTAGCTGAGTACCTTAAAAATGCTTTGCAGACAGTTCTTCAAAGCTCTGTGACCACAGCAGAAGGAGCTTTCCTRAGGAAGTCAACTTTACAATTGCTTTATAAAGAAAGAATATTGCCATTTTGACATTTATCAGTAGTAAAAAGTATGTCTCAGGGAGGAAAATATTGTGACAGAGTTCAATCCGCTCAGCATTCAAATGACAAAGATTTTACAAGTGTTCACTCTTTATCAAGAGTAAAGGTTCTGTAGACTTTAATAAGACTTGCATTGCTAAATAACTGAGTAACTCCTGGAAATTTCACCCTCGTGATTCTTGAGGATAGTCCTTGTGAGAAATTGCTTCTGGAGACTGGCAGTCATGGCTAATCCAACACAGTTGCCTGTTCCTGCTCCTAACCATTCTCTTCAGCCACTGTCCAGAAGATGTACAAGCCCCAGGTAGGCATGGCTGAAGGACTGCCTGTGCATGGCAAAAACCCAAGCCAGTTTGGTCTCTTGCTTCCACTTTGTTTCTTCTGACAGTTCCAGAGAAATCTATGTAACTGACATGAGAACAAGCTGCGTAAGCTTGGGAAGATATGAAAGAGAAAAGTAACGATGTTTGGTAATCAACCAGGAGGTATTTGCTATGAGGATATGGCAAGACTCTGTGTTAGATACAGCGATATTGTTTATCTTTAACAATGATCTAGAAGAAACAACAATATGCTAATGAAACTTCAGGTTTCATTGTGAAAGATGTTCCCCTGTAAATCGTGTGAACTAAATTGTTGCTTCTGTAGTGGTAAGCAAGGATAGAAAGATACAGCAAGTGTCTCAGGGCACACACACATCCCCCCCCTCCTTTCTTAGAAAGTCAAAACTTCAATTCCTAAACTGAAAAGCATGTTAAAAGCAAAGAAATATTGAAAGGAGCACAAACCCCCAACAGWCTACCTTAAAAAAGCTGATATTCAAGAGATACGGTATATCAAGACATAAAAACTTTGCAGAATCTGTGTTTCACCCTCAGAGAATGCATATTGTCAGCTATAAAATGTCATATACCTCAAACCTAACAGCAAAGTTTCTTACCTTGAATACAGGAGTGTTCATCCTTTGTTATGGGATGACTTGTTAAGATGCATGAAGTTGTCACTCCAGCTAGAAGAGATATATTTCATTTTGCATATAGAATATATATATATAAAAAGAACAGTGAGACTGCTTTATTTGACAATTAAAGTTGGTCTAGAAATAGTGTTGAAATCCTGTGCGTATCTGTGGATTGCTTATCTCAATCTCTGGGCAGATTCTTGTGTGAGAATTGATATAAAGCTTTCCCACAGATTCTTTTTTGTGCATTCCAAGCTCCCTTCACAATATGTGAGCATTGCATTTAAAGTTATGAAGTTTTCCAAGCGAAGAAATTCAATGAATAGGATGCAAAACATATGAGTATATTTTGCCTGGTATCTATAACCCATTGTCTGAAAGACCTTATGTCTTTGACATAATAGGCAACGAACTTCCTTCTGCTTTCAGTTACACTCGTATAAATCTGGAGTAACACCTTTGGAATCCAAGATGAGTTCTGCCTCAATCTCTCTCTTTTTAGATGCTGGACCATGGCCAAGCTTTTTACTTTGAATAACTGCCTCCAATGCTGGGATTCTATTCAGAAGTAACCCATAGGAGGTGCATTAGAAAACACAGCTCTAAGAGAAACGCCGGGCAATTAAAGTCTGTGCCACATAAATCTAAAGTCTAGCCCATAAGTTTCAGGAAATGTATCTAACCGTGTGTCCCATGCACACAGCTGAAGAGTAGACGTGCCTGCGCAGGCTCTGCAGCTTGCAGGCTGGCTGGAATGCGAGGCTGCTCCCGGTTTGCAAAGGGAGGCAGGATCCCTCTGCTCTTCCCTTTTCACGTGTCCTCCGTTTATCTGGTTTTAATATACTTCCTTAAGTAAAATTAAGACATGTATCTCAACCCCATTTTCACCAGTATTTAGAGATTTAGATGGCCTTGCAAGTCACTGCAGGCAATTGTGCATTACATTCGTTCATTCATTCTGCTGASAAGTGATACTGCCACAGTTTTCACAAATCAGTTAGTTGGGTTCATTACTTTTGAAACCACTGTAAACCAGGTTAATAAAATAACCTGGGTCAAAACGAAGCTGAACAAAGTAYTAGAAACAGAAGTTTTGGAGTTGTCATTTTCCTGCCAAATTACTTTTTGTCCTGCAATAAATTTGCTTAAATTACTATAGAATCTCCTGTTTTGCAACTAATTCTTTGAGAAACATCTATGATGTAGAAATCCATTGATATATGCAAGTCTAATACTGTGCTATAGAAAACTGACTAGACAGGGATCCAGTGGTTTAAGCTCTTCATGTCAGGATCATAAACATCCTTCCGGCCTTTCTTGTGCATGTGCGTGGATGTGTATGCACGCACAGTTTCTCTCCATGACCATTTATTTTTTGTAGAAAAAATTCGCACATCAGCAACATTTTCTGACTGCATGAACTTTTATTAATTTCATAGTTTGTTAGGAATACTTTCTGTTCTTACTTGTATGCCAAGTCTTAAACTTCTTTTCTTGTATTTAAGAAACAAGTGTACAGTAACTGCATCTCCAGCTACTTAACAACTCATGTGTAATGTGTTTCTCATTTCAACAATTCCCACCACTCAGCTCACAGTTTCATTAATTTTTCAGGTGAAGCTTTACTGATCTGTGGTTAAGGGATTGAAAACATTTAGATCCAGTGTATTTCTCTGCTACAATCTGCCCTTGGAGTAATTTACTTAGTGTTAGTACAACATCACTCCACACCACTCTGTCAAAAACTGAAGAAAAAAGTCACACTTCTGAAGACAAGAGTTGGTAAATCAGTTTTGCACTAGCTCAGACAGATTTTCCCAATAATAAACCTATCAATAATATTAAAAATTACATGGGTTAAATTCTTTGAAAAGGTCATTTTTGCAAAGGGAACTGAAAACATGTTGAGCTTCTGTTTCAGGGACAAAAGGACAAAAAGTGAGATAATAAAACTGGAAATGCTATATTTTAATTAATAATGATGAAAAAAGAAGTAAAAGACTTTGTAGTGTCCAAATCATGCTAAAGCAAGGCATGACAAAATCTGAAGTCATGCAGACAGCAAGGGCTGCCTTGCAGCATAGCGCAGTGCTCCCGTCGGAGACAGGCTGCCAGGCTGGCTGGCCAGTTGGCCTGCGCTGGTCTGGAAGCACTTACCTGGAATTAGAAATCACTACAACTTTAAATAGTACTTTTTAAAACAAAAGTTACTTTCTGTGAAGTAAACAATGTCATCAATCCTCCTAGGCTAGTCAGAATCACTGGGCCTAATCCTGACATCCATACATGTCTTAATTCATACAGGATTGTGAAGGGATTGAAGAAAGAAAAGAGATTTAGCCCCAAAATGTTGCCTTAAGCCCTAAACTACCCTATGATCTTAGATTAAATCTCTCTGGAGTAAACTGACTTATTTCTATTCACTTCATTATGTTCTAGATGAGACCCAAAGGGCTGTAAAATTTAAATATAAGAGTAGACCTTTATTTTACAGCATGTGTGCACCTGCTGTGGAAACCTGAGTTACTTCCACTTAAGAAGGCAGCAGCTCCCAAAATACTATCAAATAGCAGAAAACTTGCAAATCAGCCATTCATACTGTGCAGACTAGCACCTGTAGGGGATAGGGAAATGCCTGGATGAAATATTCTGGGACCAAGATTATACATAAAGCACAAGGGAAGGGCTGAGCTTTCCAACGCGTTGCAGCCAAGAAGAAGGGTGAAGATTTGGCTTTGCTCACCCAAAATGTCTAAACCTGGAAGAAAGTATTGCTGCAAAGTTGTCTTCTAAATGACTGAATTATGTGCCCTGTGTGCCAAAGCTTTTGGTGCCTCTAGTGCTTGTGATGGGGAAAAAAAMCAGACCATTCAATTTAAAATATTGTTGAGAGGTAATTTAACAGAGAAACCCTGACTAGGACAGTCCATGAACTGCTCAATATTGGAAGTTACCTTTTTTTCTTTTTCTTTTAATAGAAGAACAAAGGCTGAATGGCAGATGTTATGTGTGTGCCTTGGCAGCAGGATTAAAATCTTCCAGTGAGTTTGGGGAAGTTTTCGATTTCAACATGGGCATGGCTTCCCTTAGGCCTTCCTAACGCTTCCCGGGTGAGGCCATCCCTGCCCACCTGCGAAGCCGGCTGCGGGGCAGCCGTGCTCCCGCTGCCATGGAAGGAGACAGGGCTGGCGCACAGATGGGAACTGCTGGATGCTAAAAGGGTGCCATTACCTGCCCAAGTCGCGGCGCAGCCCCAATTATTGCGGGGTGCTGGGTTCATTGTCAATTAGAGTGGCAGCGACGGCGAGCAGCAGCTGTGACAGATGGCTGGGCTCCAGCCACCTCGTGGCAATGGGATCAGAGCCAACACAAATCTTTTCTTCCCTCTTAAAAAAAGAAAAAAAAGCAGCCAAAAAAAAAAAATGAAAAAGACCCCCAAATCCCAACACATAGTTGTCAGTTAGTTGCAATGTATAAAGGGGAAGTATCATATCTACAAAGGCATCATTTATCTGTTCTCTATTAACCCTYACTTTCAGCTTTTTGAAGTCAAAATTTTGTTTATTTATTACTTACTTCAAGCATGTTTTAGCAGGATGTTCAACCCAGAAGACAGTTTACATTAAACCTTTGTTCTGAGGGGAATTTACAAGATGCTTTACTCGTAACTGAACCAATTTAACCCAGTTGTTAGCTTCTTAGTTGGAGAAATCTTTCAGAACTATACAGGCTCAATTTCTGAACAAAGCACGTTAAAATAAATCCAAGACTGAACCTATTGTCTCTGGTGAAATCTGATTCCATTTACTGCTTTTAGATTATATTTGCTCCCTGTTAAAAACTGGAGACACAACACCCTTCCCAATCTCATATAGGCAAGACTCAAGGTGCTCTCTGAAGGGCTTTCATTACTTTCATTTCCAGGTGATTTGGGGTGTTGGGCAACTCTTTGTTCTCTAGTTTCACTCACTGTCAGCCTAAACCTGCTTTTGCAGGCACCAAGGAAATGTCTCAAACTCTATGTACCCAATGTGGAGCAATCAACATAAATGCAGCCAACACGGGCCACATCTTGACAACATTAGATTTCCTGAACAAATCAAGGCTTTGACCACAGAGTACAACACTGATAATCTGGTCAGATGTGTACTTGAGGTTTATTGGTACCACATGAGCCACAGCAGTAGCAAAAGTGTAGCTCTCTGAGGTGTAATATTAATGCTCCGTAAGGAGGTGAGAGGGAATACACAAACAGGGTGGTGGGATCCCATCAGAGGAAGTTCTCCTCCTATTTCGTCAGCAGCCAGTTTGAAAACACAAGTGCAGAATAGTCTAGAAATTGAGTGAATGGAGATTGTTTGATTTGAATAAAAGGTGTTGACAGGTGGTAGATATAAATCAAAGAAGGAAACACATTTAGATTCTTTGTCAACTAAATCAGTGATTCTTTGAGAAAGAAGAAGCAAGAGGAAAGAGAAGAAAGGAGTGGATTACTTTCATGCTGACTTTAAACTAGTCTTTCTGCAAGTGCTAGGACAAAAGGGTTTTTCCCTCAAGATCCAAGCAGCCTACCAGAGATTTCCACCTAAAAGACAAAGTATTTTCAACTATCCAGAACAAAGGAAGTCTCTTTTCATAGAAGAGAAAAGTTTGGGTAGGCCAAACATAAACAGAACTAACAAGATCCGGGCACACAAAATTAGAGCAATCTGTCACAAACGAAAGACTACAAAACAGACTTTCACCAAATACTAAAAAAGAGAAGGAAAGGAAAAAATGAAGCAGAGAAAGCCCTAGCAGCATAATTAATTACTATATATTTTGCTACTTATATTATAATGGTGACTTGAGGCCCTTATCTAGAGTTAGAATTTAGGCTTGAGATATGAGCTSTTGTGTATCTGGCTGGTTAATGACCCCAAGGGAAAGGGAGAATTGAAAGAAAACTTAATCTCTGATTGTTTATAGTGTTGGCAATTGAGTACAGTCTTAGGACAACACAAAGGCAAATGTGTTTTTTTTTGTTACTATTAATTTGAGCTTTGTGATTTTTTTTTCCAATAATAATAAAAAATTTCCTCAAGCTGAATTCAACAGTGGAAAGGGGGCTTAATGAGCTGTTACTGCTTAGTGTTTGTGCTGCAAAGGTTTGATTGACTTACTCAACATTCTCCTTATTCATTAAATACATACATGAAATCAAACCTAGTTGTTACCTTATTATATTAGAGCTTTTGTTGTTTGTCTATGGGGAAAGAAAAAGCTTTTCTTTTGCTTAACCTTTGGTGCAGAGGTTGTTTTTTGGAGGATGGCAGGACAAGAGAGCATCTTCTCAAGTATGTTTAGAATTCATCTCAGTCTGTCAAAGCCATAACTACAGCTGGTAAATGCTGTAAAGCAATCTGAAATCAGTGACATATGCAGAGTAGGTGATCCCTTCTAGCTTTATTTTTGCCTTTCTATGGACTATGCTACTCAACTGTGCAAATTGTGACCAGCCACTGTTATTTTTCTCAAAAACTCCAGAAAGTGCTTATACCCCAGGTAGGCAGAAAAAAAGAGGTGACGGGAAGAGAGAGCACCTGCTGTTTGGGTTTTTCAGATGGAGACMTGATATACAAAGATAATAAAGGAAGTGTCCGCACAAGCAACATGGGCAAAACAGGAGAAGAAATGCGGTTCTTCCAGGTTCCTTTCAGGCATCCCAGACATATAATCAGCTCTCATATTTTGAAGGACAAGCAGGGAGCGAGAGGTGCAAGGCCTTTAAAGAGAAGTGAGTATTTGCATTTATTTGTATGGACTTTGGCCCATATCTCATCAAGAGATGAATAAAATTATTTTAACAAAAATAACTTACTGATGAAAAAAAATCACTCTAAAATGAAAAGCTTACTGAGTAGCTTTGGATGCAGTTATCTAGATCAGATAAAAACTGAATCAGAAACCCCTTTCCTTACCTCCACATAATAACTCCCGCTCTGTATTTCAGTGAAATGTTGAAAGACACTTAAATTTTTTTTGAAAAGTATTGTTAAAAATGGCAATACATTGTATGATAATTATTATTCAACCTACTCTGAAATCAAACATTTGAAATTGTGCTTTGCAATAATTTTAAATCTATCAAGGAAGTTCTCCATTCTCTAATTGTATCACATCTGCAGCTTCAGGCAGAACAGAAGTTGAGATCTCTGCAAAGGTTAACGTCAGATTTAAAATGAAAAGATACTTTCAACATTAAGCAGGTGAATAACTTTACACGTGAGAACCGTTCCATTTGGCACTATTCATGGGTATAATCACATATCATTTCACTGGAGTTTAATTCTGCTGATCCTTATTTTGGGCTAGGTCACACTTAATTTTTAAAAGACTGTTCATCCATTTCAGTGCATCTTTCTGGTTATGATGCAAAAGAGCTCTTTCATTTAAAAATATTCTCGAGAGAAAAATCTCTGAGAAGTAGCCCCTCTCTGACACTGAAGTTGCTGTTTCCATTATCAATAGATAAAGATAATTTAGTATTTAATTTATATAGATGATATGCAAATGAATAACCACACTCTGCAGCAAGGAAAAAAAAAAAGATAAGGCAGCTTTTTTATACAAGGCCACCTTGTAGCTCTTTATTAACTTGCAGCCTCTGCAGTATCTTGTATATTGTTGACATTCCTCAGCTTGGGCTAACAGTAACATGCATACAATACTCCCATCACACCCTTCACTAGCTCCATCAACCCTATTCATGTGTTACACAGCTGTGCATATTTGCAGTCCACTTAACTGCGGTGTGAGAAATATTAGCTTTCAAGGTGGACTCAGTAAAGATGTTGCCCCCTCCTTTTTGTACTTCACAAACACAAGCAAGGAACAGTTAGGAAGTCACAGGCCCTACATCTTGCATAATTCTTATGTTTGATGCTATCGTGGTATTATAGAATCATAGAATCATAGAATCATTAAGGTTGGAAAAGACCTCTAAGATCATCGAGTCCAACCATCAACCCAGTACAAATGCCCACTAAACCATGTCCTGAAGCACCTCATCCACACGTTTTTTGAACACCTCCAGGGATGGTGACTCCACCACTTCCCTGGGCAGCCTGTTCCAATGCCTGACTACCCTTTCAGTGAAGAAATTTTTCCTAATATCCAATC
>JASVER010000047.1:8144153-8174645 GCA_030449065.1 Oceanodroma leucorhoa
GTGTAGATGCACTTGAGCTGGGCTATCGACCTCACCCCCGACATCGGCATGCTACCCCTAGGCTCATCTCTCTCGAGCGTGGCTCTATCCCCTTCCCCCTTCGTATTGTATCAGTTTAACTTCATCAAACAGGTAGGGGTAGAAGTACATCAACAGACACCCCACACCAGACAGTATTTGGTTCTTCTCTCAACTGTACCAGGTAGTCTAATGAGAGAACAAGTTTCTTCCTCTTGTATCTGAGATGATCACGCATATTAAATTGTCACCACCCTGAAAGTTCAAATCATATAGGAGTATCCCAGTACCGCAGGGAGGTAAAACTTTCAATGGTTCTACATTGCAAGATTGTACTAGAAACCATGGGGAATCTTTTAAGGAAATGATGAGATTATTAATGACAGTAATTTAATAATTTATACCAACTTTTTACAGTCAATTCAAATATCTGTATTTGGTTATGGCAGATGAAATGTACTGTATTTATCTTTCTGCACTGAAGTCCTGATCTACATGGAGAACTCCAGTGGAACGAGGGGATGTCACCATCTACAATCTATTGCAGTCTGCRCTTAAATGTAAAACACTCTTATTCCTAAATGCATGGGTCTCCTGCTGTAGAAATATTGTGGTGCTGGAAGTGTTTGTATATAGTCACATATTGGAGATATTTTGTCAGTTCACTGTCTTTTTCATTGACACAATGGTTAAACTCAGGCAAAATTTAGTCCCAGGATTGAACTGAGATTGAAGTTGACCTGAAGTCTATCATCTGATTGCTGAAGTTCTAGCCTCTTCCATCATTCACAGATTGTTTCTGCGTGACCTGAATGAGGACACCCCAATTCCAATTTATCTGGAAATTCACCCCAGCCAGAGCCAAGAAAAAGTTCTCATTTTGTTTTTAATGTACATAACAATTATTCTCTAACACAAGATGCTTTCTATTGGCCTAGGGAAGTAACTGTCATAATTACTCAGGACTAAAAGAAAGTGAATGAACAGGTAAGATATTTACTTACAAAATTCTTTTACATAACATACCCACATGTAGTACAGATGCTGTTTGGGTGTCAGTGCTGGAGGAAATAAAATTTCACTTTAAGCTTTGGGTCAAATGGCAAATTAAAAATTACTTTGAACAAAAAAAAATGAACAATTGGTAGCATCCTCTCTCAAGTGTTTGGTGAATTCTCCTTTCTTACGTTCATTCTCAGGTGGTTCAAGCATGCATGTTACAGCTACTGAAGATACGCAAAAGCCCTAATTCATGTTTTAAAGGGTTGTCCTCATCTGTTTTCTGATTTAATCTTGTGTTTAAAGCACTTTTAGTACATCTTACTGCACCATCCGGGGGTGCTGTGAATGGGTTTACTATTGAATGAATAAAAGTGGAGAATTAAAATGGTCTAAATCCTGCATGACACACATAGAGAAAAACTGTAAGGTAGCAGCTCCTGAATGGTGAATGTGCTCCCCCTTTTCTTCTGTTCATTCTAACAACTTTCCAAGAAAGCAGTGAAATTCATAGTTTTAAAGACTTTTAAAACAAAGCCTTTATAATTTAAAACGAGTGAACAAAATATTAGACAATTRATTATAGACATGAATTCATCACAAGCGGGTATTTCACTAGATGAACAGATAAATATTTTAGTATTGCAATTTCACTGAATCATACCATAAGGTCATCAAAAGAATTGTCAGAAAACTTCAGTGGGGGATTCTACTGGGGAGATCATGGCACATGAGGCTGTGACATCATGATTCTGCCTGCCTTAAGAACTGATACAAAATGAATGATTTGCACGAAAAAAACTTCATTTTGTCTTGAATTGGTAAAATGGTGTCRTGGTTTAAGCCCAGCCGGCAACTAAGCACCACACAGCCGCTCGCTCACTCTCCCCCGGGTGGGACAGGGGAGAGAATCGGAAGGGTAAAAGTGAGAAAACTCGTGGGTTGAGATAAAGACAGTTTAATAGGGAAAGCAAAAGCCGCGCACGCAAGCAAAGCAAAGCAAGGAATTCATTCACTACTTCCCATGGCCAGGCAGGTGTTGAGCCATCTCCAGGAAAGCAGGGCTCCATCACGCGTAACGGTTACTTGGGAAGACAAGCGCCATCACYCCGAACGTCCCCCACTTCCTTCTTCTTCCCCCAGCCTTATATRCTGAGCATGACATCAYATGGTATGGAATACCCCATTGGCCAGCTGGCCTAGCTGTCCCGGCTATGCTCCCTCCCAGCTTCTTGTGCACCTCACAGAGCTTGTGAGCTGAAAAGTCCTTGAGAAAGTAGACTRCCTAGCAACAACTAAAAACATCAGCGTGTCATCAACATTCTTCTTACACTAAATCCAAAACATAGCACTATACCAACTACTAGAAAGAAAATTAATTCCACCCCAGCCAAAACCAGGACAAATGGTTATGAAACTCAGAAAGAAAAAACAGTACAGAAATGCTGTATAATTTCTTCTGAGATCCTGACTGAAATTCATCCATACCTGTAGGTTTTAGAGAGCAGTGGTTCTCCAATYACTCAAGGGAGAATCATGTTTCAACCCTTCTTTCTCTAGACCCCTTATTTCTGCCAATGAGATGACAAAAATGAACTCAGAGAACCAATTTGAAAATGATTAATTTCCCCATTGCAAATTCGTAACATTACCATAAGGATGCAGAAAGCATAAGAGCTTACAAAATTAAATACTCAATCGTGCCTAGTTAAGTCAGGGTGCTAATAAGATTTTTATTTTTTTTTTTTTACAGACTTTTTTACAGAAAGAGTCTGTATGCCAGTTCTGAACAAATCTGAGGTCAGAGAATATATATTTTTAACTATCTATAATTAAGATATTATTATAACTCAGTCACTGGAAAGATTTTGAAGTACTTGTGTTGTCTTAAGCTAAGTACAAACAGAAAACGTGCAATGTGGTCAAAGAATTCACCAATTAGTATAACAACATCTAACTGTGTGAGACTATGCCATCCTCAGATGATTTCCTTCACAGTCGTTGGTGTTAATTGAGTATATTCTTATGAAAGAGTTGCTAGTTATGCTAGCTGGGAATTTGGCTGATAACTTTTAATAACTTTAATACCTTTTAATGAAATTGAAGTATGTTTACAGCAGAATTTTAAAGCAATTTTACTATGGTCTAAAACATATAGATAATTGCTGTAAAGAAAGAAGTATCTCAGAATTATTTCTAAGAAACATAAATAAATTAAACAGTCACACCCTGGAAGGTATCATAGGATTTTAAGCATCTTTAAAACCTGTTGGGTTTGACAATGTAAATGGCACATCTGACTTCAGTGAAAATATCCTTATACAAGTAATTGATGCAGTAATTGCAATGTGTAAACTTGGAAACCTGAGGCAGGATTTGTGGTCACCTTATTTTATATTTATAATGTGGGAGTATACACCAGAGGTAGTCAGTCAGCCGAGGATTCTTTTGCAGGCAATGGGTTTGGGACAGCATTCAATTCATCAAGTATAGGTGTCTATTTTAGAGTAAGATGTACCATGTCTTGGGATCCATTTATTTTATTGACTCAATCTCCAGTTACCACTTCAGCAGCCTCAGGTGACTAACTCATGTTTTGTTGGCTATGTTGTGAGCAACCACAGTTAGCGATATGAATCTCACCACTACTATCCATACTCATTTCTGTTTAAATCATTGGTAAATTTGACATTAAAAGTGAGTAATTTGAATTACATCCATACACAAACAAAAAAACCCCACATCCATTTTTTTTACACCTTTACTGTTAGAAGCAGAAATCCATTGAAAAGTGCCTGTCTTGTGGCTTGCGTGCATGTACTTTCCTATAGAAATTCCCAACTACATTGATTTTCTGGCCCCATCATCACTTAAGCCAAGTGTTACTTCAGGTTGCAATTGGAACTCCATGTCTCTTGAACTTCAGCAAAGCACCTAATCTCTGATTTCAGATGTCTTCACCTCATGCAAGCTCATTGTTCTCTTGCCAGCTAGGATGATAAATTCTAATTTATTYCGAAGTTAAACATATCCATTAGTCTCACAGTTAAGCAAGGTTGCAAAACAAAGAAGGAAAAAGAAAATCACTGAAAATCATGTTGTTAAACTGGCAGGAAACCCAAACAGCTCCAAGCATGTGATGCCGTGAAATGAAAGAGAATAGTGATCTAATTCACGATGGGCTTGCTCCAGCAAGACTGAATTTAACAGGGGTTATTGACATCTACAGGAGAATCAAGCCTCCTAAAATAATGTATTTGATAATATTTAGAGAAATGGTACAAAAGCACCTGCCCAGATTTTAAGAATGCCCTTGATATCATTTCAAGAGAAACCCATGTGTAACAATTTAAGATAAATTATTCCTTTCCCTCTAAGCAATTCTGAAGTATTAGACTAAGAAAAGCTCTGTTAGGTCACAGTAGATGTCCTCAAATCCTGCCTTGGAGAGGGTCCAAAAGCAAGGGAAGAGATTAAGAACAGGGCAAACCTGTAACAATGCTTCTGCAGTGATTTAGGGCTCAGGGACTTCCTGTGGAAAAGGTGTCTTTGCATTTAAAAATTTCCAATAGCTATTGCTTCCTTTAATTTATGCAGGTATTTTTGATCCCTTTTTTTAGCCTTTTAGCAGCCACAGTGTACTGTAGCAAGGAAGCTTATACAATGTGAGATGAACAACCTTTTTTGTTTGTTAGTTTTGAATATGCAATCTACAAGTTTTATTTGATGCTTCCTAGCTTTCTTTTTTTTTTTHTTTAAGAAAAATGGAAAGCAAGTATGCTATATTGAATATCTCCAGGCTACTCATGATTTTATATTTCTTCTGTCATATTCCTCCTTTAGCCATTTCTTTCTTTTCCTCATAGATCTTAGTCCAATTAGTCTTTTCTTATACAGAAGACAGTTCATAATTTTGATGGTTTTTGGTCCTTTTCTGAGCCTTTTCCAGTTAAAATATATACTTTTCGAGTCAAAGGAACCAGTGGTTCAAGAAGTACTCGTAACCATACTCTAGACTTATTCTCTGTTTTGCTATTTCTCTCCTAATAATTTCTAACATCTGGTTAGAGTTTATGTGGCCATTGCTGATTGTTGATCTGATGTTCTCATAGAATTATTATAAAGTATATATATATATAATACAAATATCTACTGTAATATTTGCAGATGCTACTTATTTTAGTTGCCTATTTTTGATGCCCTAGGAGCATTTCACAACACTTATTTTAACCTTGGTTTTCCTACTTAGCCAAAGGAGAAAGCTAGATACTTCTATGGAGTAATCCAGAGCAGAGACCAAAACCACCTCTTTCTCTCCACTGKCTGCAGAAGGAATTGAGGGAGATTAAAACACTAATTTATCTGATGTCTAAAACTGTGTAACATGAAAACCACTATTGTCCCTGGTGTGCTGATGGATGAAGATCCCTTTGTTTGTTTGCTAGAAAAGCACTTCCATACTTCTCACAGCTCTTTTTCAGATTTAGGATTAAAGTTATATCAAACTGAGAGAAAGAGTAATTGCAAAGCCTTCAGCGAGTCTCTACCATAGTTTACACACAATCACACAATTGCAGGGTTCAACTCCCTGTCTCCATCTCATCTGAAGGAATACAGATCGACCTCAGTCCCTTGTTAATATTTAAAACATTTTCCCTTGCTTCTCTGAGGCATCTAATACAGTTATCTTTGACCTATTGACTGGCCTCATCCATACCAAGTATTGTTCTTCTGCTTGAGTGTTCTTGTTCAAATCAATAAAGGTAAAGGTGGAATAATCTGCCTATAAATGGAAGATGTCCTTACATATTATATGCTCTGTCATGTTGGCTGTATAAACTTATTCTAATTTCACAAAAAAATTATGAATGCATTTTAGTGGAAATCCCCTGCAAGAGCCAGTTTTGCCTGTAAATTAAAGTATTATTCATAAAAATAAGCAGTTCTCTTGATATTATGTATTGTCTGTACAAAGACATGGTGTAATACATCATCTGTATTAAGTTTCAACTTAATATTTATACTTAGGCACCTGTGATTATTGCTTCAAAGATATGTTGGGCTGCATTTGAACTCAAYTCATTTTGTTACACTTTGAAGTACTTTAAACAGCAGTGACGAACAGTATTGAAAAGGAGCTGCCTGGAATCCATKCAGGGTCAGATTTCTTTGCTGGGAATCAGTTTTTAAAATCATGTAAAACATATAGAGATGTGCTCCTGGCTGAGAAATTTTTATTATTTCTTTATTACTAGCTGAAATTATTTTTGCTCTATAGCCTACAATTTATGCCAGAACACCACTGCTCAGAAGTCAAGAAAACATCTAGCAAAATGTGATAATTTTACAGCTATGTTAACAAAAGGCACGTTTGTTGAAGTCAGCTTGAGTAGGAGGAACCAGCTAGAGCAAAAGTGTCGCAGCCCAGCAACAAATTGTGAAACCCCTAGAAAAATCAGATAAACTGAGTTCACTGGTGAAGTAAAGCGTTGAGCCTAAGATTGTGTAGCCTGCCATAAAACGGATTGTCCTGTTCCTAAGGGCAGCAAGAAACTGTTCTGGTCTTACCAAAATCAAATCCACTGTCCCTGTGATGCAATAAACAATTAGAAGAGAATTATGAAGGCAAGGAGTGATTGCTTCAAGAGTCTTGGTACATTCTTCAATTGGTCTTATTCTTCAGTTTTTCTTTTTTCCACCTGTAGCACTCCACTGAAAGAGATGCCAATTTTAATTTTTCCTTGTACTTATGGCATACCTTTTTTAATTTGTCAAGGTATTGCATAAGGGACTTGAGGGGAGCAAGGCTCCCTATTTCCTTCTCCAGGTCAGGATTATTCTCAACCTTGCTAAAATTTCACTTCAACAAAAGCAGCGGGGCTTTGGGATGCTTCTTGATCCTACAGGCAAGGAACAGGGTGAAGGAGCATTGACAGCACTAGATGGCATAAACCTTGGAGCAAAAAATGCCTCAAGACTCTGCTACACACTCAATTTCTGTCTTCTCCCTGTTTTTTATCCCTTTCCTCAGTTCTCATGAGCCGCAATGCCATTTTCCTGCTTGCATGCTTGACAGAAATGTCCCTATTAGAGAGAGAAAAATTGCCAAACTCATTGAAGAAAATTTGCAATACCTTGGACTGAACCTACTACTTACCTATCCCTGTTTTCTCTGAAAGAAACATAGGGATATGAATCAACCCGTTGTTCCCAGGATACCCTCAAGGAGAGATGGCTCAGCTTGCTGTAAAATCCTGCCCCAACAACAGCAAAGCTAAATTGTCAGCCACATGCTTATCCCAAGCAGGAAAGAAAAACATCAGATATGGGAGTGGAATTGTCTGGGTTACTAGCATAACATAGGGATGGGGAGATCACTGTGATTGTAGTAATCTGCACTGTGCCATTGGGTGATGACCTTCAGATGTTGGGAATGCTTTGGATGAATAAGAGAAAACCTGGCCGTTTATGTATCTTAAACAAAATTCAGAATATTCTCAAATAAGGTTTTGCTAGCTATGCTTGCTTCAAGCACACAGTGCAATGTGCTGCATAAGAAAAGGATAGCCATACATTTTATAAACTATTCATTTATTTTACATTACAGCTGTACATACGTGTACAGATTGTTTTGGCAAGGTAGCAATAGTTACATCTCATCAAGAGAGCAGGTGAAAAGATTTGTTACACACATGCACCATATCAAGAACAACAACCCTCTCTTAGCTAGATCCTCTTAGAACTACTGTCAAATAAATAATACTGGTAAGAGATATTTAATTTATAAGAAAGGGGGTTTTCTCTGTGTGTTGTGGTCCCTAGATCMATAACAATGGACAAATTCATCAATTGGATGAGGAGTATTCAGTTGCATTTTATACAAATGAGTTAGTTCATATCAAGTTTCAATGTGGCTGTTCAAAACATAAGAAGATTGTATTATCTTTATAATTAATAACTGCTTCAGTGATTTCACTGTTTGGGAGACTAATCTTGCTTGAAGCTTTTTGATTAAAATCCCAGATCCACCCCGGACTCTTTACATCTGTTTTAAATAGCAACAGCGCTACTTCAAATAAGTGGATAATATTAGAGGGCAACACAGATTAAAGTTTCCTTAAGTCATTGTCCCTTGAGATTATCCATGGTTGACTCTTCCCTGAAAAATTTTTGGAGGCAAACAAAACTGAGTCAATCAAACTCTATTTGCTTTACAAGGTTGTAAAATTAATAATTCCCTTCTGGACCTTAGAAGTGTCTGGCTGGATCTTAGATATCAGGCCTGGCTTTCATTTTATTAGGATGAACTAGCTTTGAAGTTCTTCAGCTTCCTACCCAGACACACTTTCACCAGTTACATATAATTACTTATTTACTTTCTCCACCCAGTCTGCTTTTTCTGAAGATAATGGTAACATACTTTCAATTCCAGTACTGGCTTCTTGGTTTGCTTTACAAAAAAAGTAAGAACTGCCATTAATGGCATAGACAAAAAGGTTCAAGGCTGCAGAGTACATGGCCTTAGTAGAAAGTCAGTCCTGATTATCTCATCAATGAAATTAAATTAGAAACATTTTCTGTATTCTGTTTTAAGTGCACCTGTCTGTAATCATAAGATCAGATACTGCAAACTTGTATAGTGGATTTGACAATAATTAGATATCTGCTCTTCAAGAACTACTTTTATGAAGCAGATGTGAGGAGTTCTGCTCTCTGCCAATCAAAGTTATACATCTCYTCTAGGCTGGTAAGTCACGTTTTGAACACCAAGACATTGGTTGTCTTAGCACATGTAGCAGTCTAAAGTTGCAGGATCTTTCCCTAACTCTCAGTATTAATATCAAAAATATATTTACAAATATATAAGCAGAAAGTACATTCAAGATTTACACCATCCACAACATCTTTAATACATTTCTTAGTTCCTGCTCCTTTTCATCATCATTCTGATTTTTAATGTTTGAAACCTAACCCATGTCTAGGAAGTCTAGAAAACAATCTTTCTAAGAAAACACTTTCATCTGAAGTCAGGCATATGAAATTAAGAAAGCTCAAATTTACCAGATGAATACTCCACCTTATCCAGTATCTTGCCTCCAGCCATGGCCGGTAAAGATAATTCACAGGAAGAGGAAARATGTCTTGAGAACTAAATGAAACTTTCAGTTCTGGTCTGAATGAAAGACAGTACCTATTCTTTGTGCTGTATATATTTCTTGTTGCATTTTGCTGGAGGCGTGATTTAGCCTTGAAAAACAGCTTTTTTAATTCATTGTCTCAGTATATTAATTCCGCCTTGTTCAGAATGGGAGGATATAATGAGAAATTTCTGGTTCTCTCTTTGAAGAAGGTCAGGAGTTCACTTAAGCTCAAACACACTAAGCATTTTAAGGCTCACAGGGGCCAGCAGCATGTGCACGAATCATGCAGCTGACATTACCCCTCGCTGCCCCAGCTAAAATGACGCACTGACAGTGGGGTAGTGGGGAAGGTGGTGAGATGGGGAGAGACTCTTTGGCATAAAGATTCTGGAAATTGTGTCTCTGTAAAAAGACTGTAGCTTTTCTGCTTCTACACCTTATCTTTTCTTATGATCCTTTTTGTTATTTTAATATTGCTAATATTGCATATCTCTCCTTTTGTAACTATCTATTCTTCCCACTTTGATGTCTAGGTGTTATGCAGAGAGTTTTGGGAAAGTGATGAATTAGGCTCTGTAAAGTATGGAATATTCTTTGCACAAAATSAAACAATTGCAATTGGAAGTGGACTGTGCATCAGAATTATTGGAAGCTAGAAGTAACTCTTGTTAAAGACCCAACTGCAGTGTTAAATTATTTCTATTACGTTGTGTTATATTGCATCTTGTCTACCTGTCTGGCTATATAACCATCATTTGCCTTCTTGCGTACTGATATCTTATTCATGGTAACCTAYAAGATGATACAAGGTGCATTTTTCTTGTGTCACTCACCTAGTTCTCCACTGCAAGCTAAAGGGAGTTGCTTAAATCATGTATGGGCAAATTGGTTGCATGGTCCTCATGTTTGTGTGTTGGTGTAACTTCCATTGGCTCCAGTGCTGTGTACACTTAACAAAGAGATGTGTTTTGGCTGCAAGTCAGATCTAAATCCTTAATGGCCTTAAAATTACCTGAATAGGAATGGTGTGCAGATTTGGGACCCAAATACTAGTCATTATTACACTGTACGTCTGATAAAGATGTAAGCCTTCATCCCATTTCCACCATTTCTACTGAAAACATTTCAGTTTGCTTTGGAGAACAAGACCCATAGTCACTGATATATATATTTTCATTGGGTGCAACATAACATACCCCTTCATTGTCGCCTTTTTATTCTAGGGCACTGTGTAGCTTCATGCATAAGTGTCTGCTTGTACTCCATGCACATTTAAAGCTCAAAAAAAAAAAAAAGTACTTGATTTGCAAAAAAAAAAAAATTGTAAAAGAAATTGTTACGTTTGTACTTTTAATTTAACACTGGTTGGGATATCTGCCAACGTAATATAGGCACTTTTCTGTGCACTGGAAAACCCAATTAGGACTTGTTCTTAGTTTGATTATCAGTCAGAAACATGCATACAGAAATATTCATTAGAGACCTACTGAGAGCTGTGATAAAGCAGCAGACAGCTGAATTATGGAGTCTGTCAGTATCCCCACTACAATTTTACATTTGCTTGATAAAGGACAAGTAACAAAATATCTAAGATGTAATTTGGTGCCCACTGGAACTGTACTTCATTATAGTAGATGTTGTTCTGACTCTCTTCAGGAGGTTGGTGAGTGTTTCATGACATGATATTGTGCACAAATGATAAATCACCAGGCTAAATGTTACACCAGCCTTCCATGCACATAGAGGTAACACAGGCGTCAGCTGGTGATCGCATCTCAGTCACAGAATAAAGTCGGTAATTTGGGGGGGTTGGAGGCATAGGACAGATTCCAAAAGCTTGGACTCAAAATGATATATTTTAAAGGATGGTGATTCCACTGACCTCACTCACCCAAATTAAACAATAGTTCTATACAGAGGCTAGACAAAAAGGGAATGAAAATCATTCCTTTTGGGTTTTATGAGTTGAATTTGTGTAAAATATTTCAGTTAATATAAGATAGCTTTTTTTTTTAGCTTACAGACCCTTTGCTATTGGCCTTAACTTCTAGCAACCAAACCCATTGGCAGTACGACACATGATCTGAAATGGTAATAAGGTTTCAATAGAATTGGGAAGGACATATGCATGGAACTGTGATATCAGTCAGCTAACTAGATCAAAGTCTCTCATACA
This sequence comes from Oceanodroma leucorhoa, assembly GCA_030449065.1. NCBI lineage: Eukaryota > Metazoa > Chordata > Aves > Procellariiformes > Oceanodroma > Oceanodroma leucorhoa. The sequence continues at coordinate 8,155,488 of JASVER010000047.1, forward strand.
GTTTATTTAAAAAGCACTTGAGAAATCTGGTTCCAATAATGACTTCAATGTGTTTTCCTTTCTAAACAGAAACAATATCACATTTGTAAATGAAAAAAATGACATTTGATCCCTTTATTGAATGTGGCATTTTAGTAACAAAGTTGTTCAAGATATATAAACTCCCATCTAAAATTAAATTATTTAAATAAATATTCAAAAAACCTGGTAAGGATGGACAATAAAGATCCGTTCAATATTCTCAACACGAATCAGAACCATTAGCAGTGTACTGGTTGCAGCAATCCATAAATTGAGCAAAAATAGTAGTAGTGTGTATTCTTTATTTTGTGACTGAATTTTATTTAGACTAGGATTCCTTAACAGTCTTTTAATAAAGACTAAAGATGCATTGCATCAGCAAGCCTAAAATAAACACAAGTTAAATCATGTTACTAAACAAAACTGTTGAAAGATCAATTTCCCTAAGCCATTCTGGCTATGTGTGTATTCAATAATTGTACAGTATTCTCTGATGAAGGAATAAAATCAGTTCACTGTATGAAAATAAGACAGAGACCCATGCCCAAATGAACCACTTTAAAACATGCACAGTCTTTGAGCAGAGCAGGATACTAAAATATAAGTATTCCCTTCTCAGTATCTTAATCATTTTGTAATTGGGAACTATATGCATATTTTTGGCATAGTTGTCCAAGATGCCTGACTGGTACATCTTACTTCAGTGCTTGAAAGCCTCACAAGCTGTGAAAGCATTTTTCCTCAGAATATATTTCCCTGTCATATAAGGTAATACAGTTTTCCCCAAGTTACCAGACAAAGAGCAGATGCACAGAAGCTATGTGTAGGTGTACATTAACAGGTACAGGCAGAACTGAGCTCGGTCTTCCCGTGCTAATATTGGAATTGGAAACATGATGGGAAAAGACACCAATGTAGGCGTCTGCATCTAAATTTTTGGTCCAGACACAGTTCTAGCCACATGCTGCACCAGAGCTAACATACTGTGCTGAAAGTCTGGGGGCTGACTTTCACAGCAGAGGATGTGGCTGAAAGGGTAGTTCAGACCTCCCCCTTTTCTGCCTGTGTGTTCCTAACAACTCCCTTTTGCCTGGCCTGAAGTTAGCTCAGCTGTGTGGAAAAACAACTCAGAGATGTTACCGAGCTAAAAATTTGCCCAGCAAAGAAAAATGGTCAATTTTCCATCAGGCCAAGTCCTTCTTCAGCTTGCTGTGCAATGGCATGTTTCCTATCACTGGTACAAGGCAAGTAATGGGGACGTGCAGCCATAGCAAGGTGGAGAGGGCTGGGCTACTACTTTTGATAGCACCAATAGTTAAGGATGCATAAAAAGACATGAATCCTACCCATAGTATATTAGCATCAGTGTAGTACCAGAGAAACACCTAGCTGCCCAGTGTGGAGAAGATTCCTTTTAGAGCAAGACTTGGAGCCTGGAGATGAAACCTTGTCTTCTCCATTTCAGGCCATCCCTCTGCTCTCAGTGATCTCCAATGAGTCTTGCGCACACCTGCTTGTTGGGAGGTATCGTGATGACATCTCCATATATAGTCAGAAGTTAATGAGATTTCACTTAGGCAAATCACTTTTGATATGTGTTTAAAATTAAATGTTGTACTGARGAAGGATGGTCTTAAGTCTGTGGCCATTGGCTCTGCTAAATCAAGATCTTCAGCCTTGATACAAAGTTCAAGGAATTAATAAAGTGAGAAAAGGCCTATTGATTTCCGTGAGTCTTGGTTCCAAACAGCTCAGTTTTCCAACACTTGGACCCATTTTTAAGTATCATATATTTAGAGCTCAGGAAAATGACATATTGCCAGTAAACTGTTTGTAAACTGTGAACTACCCCAATTTTCGTGACTATATTCAATCTTCTTGTACAAAAGAATCATTCTCAGGATACACATTTAAACACACACCTGATTATGTGGAGCTTGAGTGGGACTGATATTATGGTTAGATATGTACTACGTAGAATCTAACTTTTCTGTCTCACATTGGGGGGGTGATCTGACTGCTGGAACCAACCATATGGAGTCTKTAAGGATACTTGCAAACATGGTTGCTTACACACTCAGATAGTTCAAGTTTCTAATATTTTAATGTTATTTAATTCCTACTCTGGTTCTATTTTCATTTTAAAGAACCATATACTTTTATAGAACCATAAAGACACATATACATGTATATTAATACCGTATCATATTTTTTTCCAGCTGAATTTCATTCTGAAAAAAACAACAAAGCTACAGCTGAATACCACATGAAAAATATTTAGCCTTGCAAGTACTATTTATATATCAAAAATCTTTATTAAAATCATGGGAGCACACTGCTGAGTAAAAACATCTGTCATTTCCCCTCCATCTTCTTTTTTCCCCCTTAAACAGTAACACCCACATTTCAAATGGCTGAAGAGTTTATTTAAGTTTTTCTGAGCATATGGAAAGTCCCTGTATCATCCACACACAAAGACAGATAGCAGAGAAACTCTGAGATGAGAAGCCCTAAAACACTGAACATGAAGAGAAAAGAGTGAAAGAAAACACAATCATTATATGCCAGCGCTATACTGGATATGGTAGGTTTGGTGATACGTGTTCAGCACAGTTCTAGGAACTGACCTTTTCCCCTCTGTCATTACTAAAGATTGGGTGGGTGAGCAGTCTTTCTCAAAAAGATATATTTATGCTTTGCTGACAATGTTGTTTTTCATGTTTAAAAATAAAAATGTTCCTTATAATAGACATATAATTATTCATACTCTGGAGGCTCCAGTCTCAGTATGTGGAATACTGGAGAAAAAAAGGATAGTCCCTGCCTTGAATAGTTTATAATCTACTCCATAAATCTGTCATTCGGTATAAATTTAAAAAGCTGGCCAAAGTTTTTACTCTTGTTTGAGCCTGTTTTTGCTTATGTTGCTTATATATTGATACTAACCCTTCAACCTCCGAGGTCTTGCTCCTGATTTATAGCAGTGCACCTGTAAAGAAACACGTCACGTCAAAGGGCTGCTTGGATGAGCCGGGCTACTCGAATGAGTGCGAGCTGAACCGCAGCACGATGGCTGTAGAGGCGGGAGGACTTATGAGCTAGCGCAGCAGCAGCAATAAGAACGGCAGACTGGGTTTTGTCTCCGCTGATGGACAGGTTAGGTCACCCAGCTTCCGGGACTCTGTAGTCATTTCTTAGGATTTTTTAAGGGGAAAATCTTCTTATCTTCAGCAGCTGTATAATTCTTGGTCAGACATTACATGACACTTCTTTTTCCAGAACACAGTTAATGACTCTGCCCTGGCCTCCTGCCAGGTATGCATTTATACGCTGTTTCAGCCTTAGCTTATCTGGAGAATGAGAGCGCGAGAAAAATACTGTGCATGTAACACATAGCAGAGTTCCCACAGGGCAGTGCAAATGTTATGTATAACTGTGCTGCTAAGTCAGTTTTGCACTGGAAATAAAGATACTTGTCCCCATCTTTTTCTCAGCTCTACAGTCAAGCAAAAATTTTTAGCTTTCTCCTTTCTTAATTTTTATTTTAAAAGCCTATTTTATAAACATTTCTTTTCTCCTTGCATGATAATTGCATGACTAACTCCACATTTCCTGAAGTTACAGAAGTCTCCGCAGAAGCTGAAATCATCTCTCAGACGCACACAGGACTAGTTTGTCCGCTGGAGTAACTTAGTCCATTCCATTAAGGAAGCAGACTAACTTTTGTTGCTGCATGTGTTTAAGTTTTAGCAATGTTACTGTTTCTATTCGTGAATCTGGCTGTCAGGCTTAAGGTCAATAAAAGCAAGAATAGTTTTAACCTGGGGACTTCTCTAGATCTCACAAGCAAGATATAGGTGAAAATGAATTTAAGCTGAATTAAGTTAGAGCAATAACTCAGCTACAGCAAATAGTTTTCAATATTTCTTAGCAATCCAGAGACAGTGAAAGAAAACTGTAGATTTTGACAAATGTTGGTGTTTCATAAATATGTCAGATACCAAGATATTTTAATCTGGTTAAAGTCTGCTATGAAATTTCTGTAAACCTAGTTGATGAATTTTGTGGTTTAAGTCCCCACAAGTCATCTTCTTTTCCCTCCACAGCTGTTATACTATGACATCCACTGTTTGGAAAAGAGGATACACAGCTGGCTGCTTCTTAGTGTTGTCATTGACCCTTACCCTGTCTATTAATTGTCCATCACTGGCGATATCTGCTCTCCTACCTCCTCATCAAACAATTTCATATCCAGATGTACCTAACCAGTTCTCAGAGACGTGATTGATGGAAAATCAGTTACAAGTCCAGGTCTAGGCCATGACACGGCAAAGGAGTTGTACGCAGTACAGACAGCGTGTTGTCCACCCACGTAAACAAACTCTCTGGCTGCAGTAGTTGGCACCTGTGATGCACTGAATCTGCAAAAGTACAGGATGGAAGAGGAGGGAGTGGTTATTATTCTTTGAAAGACGTTGACAGGGGATGTGCTTTCTGTCTCAGAGTGAAAACCGAAGTGCTAGTAGAGGGGAGCCATAGTGGAGAAGGAGATGCAGAGCTGTCTGGACATTCAAGCAGAACAAGCTGGTCTTGAGAAGAGCCATATATCACCAGAGAGGAAATAAATCAGTCTGAAAGAAACAATTCTGAGGCATCCAGATTTTGCTCCAAATGGTTAAATGATAAAAGGCTGCATCAAGTATAGTAAAAATTGCCAAAGGATCCTTCCAAGACTACAATTCCATTGTCTAAACTTCTCTTTTTAGAACATCTCTGTCAAAGTCTTGGCCCAGGATAATGAAAACTTTCAGAAACAATGCTTGGGTACAGTTCAGGAGTTGGCACTGGCCAGGGATCTTCTCAATATGAGACATGAATACAACCATCTTACTCTGAAGGCCAAGAAAGTTTAGAAATGTGAACAGGACATACCAGACAGTTGGCTTCAGTTCCACAGAGCACATTTAATTTATCAATACAGATTTCCAGGCTCCAAAGTTGAATGCTCCTGCAGTTGCCAACAGTCCCCAAAAGGACAGAAGAAAATTACTTCAAACTAAAGTGCTTCTTGTTGTCTCCTGCAAGCAACAGAGCAGCACACCTCTGGGTATGTCTTAACACAGATTTTCACTGGTAAGGCAGCATCTAAAACCAGGGTGCAAACTTGTTTGGATCCTTTTTCAGTGCCTCTGAAGAAGCTTAGATGTTAAATCAGACAGGCATAGGTAGGCACTGCCACTTGCAATAGACAGCAGCACACAAGGAGGTGATAAACCTGTGTTCAGATCAGATAGCAAAATAAATGCCCAGTGAACCATTCATAGCTTGGTCAGACTTTGACTTCGTAATTTTAATATAGCAAAACTTAAGCTTGTATCGCCAGGGATGTTCCACTACCATATCCTGTTTAAACATTGAAGCAGGCAAACTTTCTTTTATCTTGTATTAAATAAAAGTAGATTTAAGAAAAWGTAGGAGAGCTGATTCCTAATCCAAAGTAAAAAAACCTCCAAAACCTATGCAGCTGCTGCTCCTTCAGCAGCCAGATTTTACTGTTTCCCATTTCCCATGCAGTTGTCACTGTCAAAGCTGCTCTCTGCAGGTGGCACTGCCTTGCTGCTAAATGGTGAGAGAGAGCCAGAGAGGAATCCCGGCCTGCTGCCAAGAGAGGGGATCTGCTTGCAGGCACATGAGGAGGACAGCAAGCAGGATGGATGGCRGAGTATGCTGGCAGCACGAAGAAAAGGAGACTGAGGACACACAGGCTGCAGGGGTGGGGAAACAGAGGAGGTACCTGTAAAAGCAGAGGAGGGAAAATCCAGATGGGGAAGCAGAAAAAGTGGAAGCTTCCATTATGGTAGCTGCAGAAGAAAGGAAAGAAAAGGAGAGGAACAAAGTGAAGACTTACATGAGCGTGAGGAATATTTCAAAGTATTTCCCTGCCATGACCCCCTAAAGAAACAAAGGGTGGCAGGAGGCTCATGGCTGGTTTTGCACCGACAGTAGTCATCTGTGTCTCCATGATTCATTAAGAACACACCTACTGCATATTTTATGAGGATGGGAAATCCCAGTTAGATTTTCCCTTAATAGGCCATCTTAAGAAAAGCTTACAGATTGTTCYTCAGTCTTTTCCCTAAGCATCTTCACAGCCCTTCAGCCCTCTCGTATTTTCAAAAAAAAGAGTGATTTCCTCTGAATTCACGATCAGCAAGCTTATCACTTTGTTACTGCTCTGATAACATAAATAACAAAGGACTTAGGGGAGCAAATGAATGGATCTTAAAATGCAAAGATTTGACCTGATCCTAGGTGGCAAAGCAACCTATGAGCACCTGAAAAAAAATCTCACTTACCATGGCAAAAGGAATGTTTGGAGTCTATATTTTTGTCTGAAAGCTTGGGCCAGCTTTAATATGATTATACAATTACATGGGTCATTCTTTGCTGCAGTCTCTTCTTTTTTTTTGGCTTCAGGGAAAGGAAAAGGGACCAGCAGGAGGAGATGAGAAAGGAGGGTGGAGAATGAGCTAAGCAAAGGAGTTGGTGGGTGTTTGCAAACTTTGAAGTTCAACTAGAGTATTTCTCACTGCAGATTTAAAATAATTATATTTCTAATTCTTTCTTATGAAAAAATTAAGAGTCCAAATAAATGGATGGCTGCATTTCATTAAATAGTACCTCTTCTTAAGTCCACAAATTGTCCTTTAAATATCATTGTTTACTAAATATTAAATAATTCTTTGGGGAGGGAGTTGTCTCACAGGCTGTGTATTTATCTACTAGTTCACGACATTTTAGTGGTCAACTATAAGTTAATCTCACTTTATTTCTTGTTCTACTCTTGTTTAATATTAAGAGTTATTATTAAGCATTTTAAGCAATTATTAAGCAAAATTCTTCTGCTAAGAATTACAAAATAACTCTTTGCTTCCCAAACTAAATGTCTAATTTCACAGCGTCTTGTAAGGGTAAAGCAGTATGAATCCTTCCCAGTGAAGATAGGGAATCGTGGGACTCAGTAACAGACCTTAGGGAGCTGGACAAATTGGCAGTGTACAAAACAGTTGCTCTGAAAACAATCGTGTCTCTAAACCATCAATTCTCATTCATATGTAATGTCATGATCCTGCTTCTACTGAAATAATTGGTAAAGCCTTTCCTAATTCCACTGGGACTAAGATTGGTCTTTTGGGCTTCCATTCTGCAAACACGCATGCACATACTGAACAGACCTATTCACATGATTAAGTTAACCATGCAAATAAGTCTTTTCACTTGTAGTTTGTACATTACTGATGTTTGGAAAATAGAAAAGTTACTTTTCTTCCTGAAACCTTTGGTATAAAAAATCCACTGTTTTCGTTGATTGTAAATGAAAGATAGTGACTCAGGGGCACAAAAGAGTCCTTTTTTTGGGTGTGTGTGTTTTTTAAAATCCTAAATATGAGAAACGGTGGTTACAAAGGGCCTTTGTCCCCACGCAAGTTAGCTGCAGGAAGAATTTCATTAAATAAGTTGTTTACTGGCCATGGCCCTTTTCCTTCTAGATGAGTCCTGAAAATCTAGACAACCCTCAAGGAAATATATAAATCAAGAAAAATATATTTGAACAGAATAATAAAAAAATATGTTCTACCAAGATGACATTGTTCAAAATTACTTGGTCAAAATTAATATCCTTCCAGGAACAGACTACTTTTTTGAGGCATCATGTAATATAAAGGAAAAAAAAGAGAAAGAAAAATGGTGAAAGGACTTCCTTGCTTTTATATCTCATGCTACATGCTCTTTTCTTATATCTCTGCTCACAAACCACCCTTCTCTAAAAATGACTCACATCCCGTTTCCTCACTTTGAAACCTAGTGAGTTGTACAYATTAAATTTCTTGAATTACATGAGCAGTCTGCCCACTAATCCCGCTAAAATAGGAGGATTTATGCTAGCATTCCAAACCTCGAACGAATATCAATACCTGCATTTTATCTAAGTAAACAAGGTTGTCAGGGAATTCTTTTTTCTTTCCTGCTTTCCAGGAAATGTGGAATACTTTTCTTTCAGCTAATAGACTGGTAGATACTGGAGCAGCAAGCTAATGGGAACTAGTATGCTATTACTGCTGGGGAAAAGGTGTAGAGCCAGGATAGGTATTGTGCTTTCAGCGATAGCTGGTGTTATTCTACCTGGTATGAGGGCCACCGAATTTGCCATCGCTGCTCTGGAACCTGCACGTGACTCTGTGTGTGATGCAAGGGGGAGCAGGGTGTTGCAGAACTAAACCCTCCATACCCGCTGTGAAGGTCTGGGGAGAGACCACAAGCTTAAACATGGACCTGTCTTCACAAACTCAGATCTGGGACATGAATTCTGGATTATCGCCTCCCAGTAAAGATTTGTTGATACGTTGTCTGTATATTTAATGCACACTGTACATACAGGACTTGGAGCACATAAAGCCATCACTCCCTTGGAGTATGTACATATGAGCCTGTGATTATATTTCTGGTTTCACATTTTCTTTCTCACTTTCCCACTGAAATTAATCTTTGATTCTTTTCTGCAAGATGTCTCAGTTTCAACCACTCTGTTGTTGCCACAGTAACATACGTGATGTGAACAAATATTTTCCAAGATCACAAACTTCACCTTGTTTAAAGATGGATTTGGGGTTGCTTCTGGTCTAATATATATTTGGCCAGATTGGGCTAAGGATCACAAAATTTCTCTCTCCTTTTGGGCTTTAGCACTGCCTGGAAAACCTGCTTCTGTTTCACAGTCTCTGACCTTCACAGCTATGTATGAAGAACAGCTTTGATCTGAACTTTAGATGAGGCATCCTTGGACTTTAATGATAGGACAATAGGTATAATTTGGGTTTTAGGAAATGAGGAGTCTTCCTTTAAACATGTAAAAATTAGTTACAGACAGTAGCAGCATAGAAATAGCTTTGCTTTGCTGACACACATTGAGGTAAACCACTTTCCAAAAGGGTCCAGGTAGAGAATTTCCTGTAAGATCAGCAAACTTACTATGCTTACTGTTTGAGTGCTTATGTCTGTAGCCCAGGGTATGGACTTTATACTGTGGAGAGCCTGAAGTGTCTAGCTCAGTTTCCTAGGACATCAGCCGTTCAGTTCTCTGCCSGTGGCACAAAAAAGCTACGGCTTTATTTATTAAACATAGATTTTAAGAGACTTCTGGGAAAAGTTTTGTTGCCTGTGGAGTGCATTGGGAATAGCTGTCCTTCCAGTGTTTCTGAACAAAACAACCCTACACAATTTTCTAAGTTTCCAGACTACTTGAGTTGATGACTTGAATGGCCTTACCACTTACTGTGCTCCTCTAGTCACTTAAACTCAGCTGTTGGTTGGGAACTGAAATAAGCCTTTAAGATACAATTGCAGCTCAGCTTACAAGACATTGCTAAGTGATAGGAGTCAAGGTGGATTTATAAAAAATATTAGCTGCAGAACTTTGCTTCCTGGGACTTTCTTAGTACTGTTTAATACTCTTCAATAAATGAAGAAAGTCAGAAGTAGCTGTTGCTTGGGAAAGAAACTTGGGAAAGAAAACTACTTAATTATATATAGAAAGAATTACCTTGGCTACCAAATGGATTATGTTTTTCCCAGTCCATTACATCCCAAAAGGTAGACATCTCCAAAAGGCACCCAAGGCACATGCATGGAYTGATGATTTCCCGGTCACTGCGAGGGAGCTGCAAACAAGTGATTTGCCAGGTGCACCTCAGGATAAGTAAGCCTTCTAGACCTGACTTGTTTCTTTGACTGCAAGTAAGCATAGGTGATTAAAGACAGCAGATCTCAAACACTAATGTGTTATCCTCCAACTAAGAAGCATAAGTTTCCAAAAGTGTCAGAGGCCTCTTGGGCTAAGGAATTTTGTGCTGGATCTTTCTGCTGTTATTAAAACAGTGTAGTCTAATGTCAGTCAAAACCATGCAAACACTAAGAGTTTTCTGCCAGTTTTCAAAACAAAGTTTTATAGGTTCTTTGTGTGCATTCCCTATGTGATTAACAGGATTGCGCATGCCTGATCAGTTTTTAGAGTAGAGGACTTTTTGTATGTCTGCTAGGAAAAAGAGAATAATTCTATTYTTCATTTTTGAGTTGTTAAGAGACCAGGTGGCCTTTTTCACTTTTCTTTTTACTTGCCTTTGTTGATGCATTTGTTAAAATACATGACAGCTTATCTCTGGCCTTTATAGTGTAACTTTAAGGCCAACGCACTAAGAGAGCAACTGAGAGATTCTTATAAGTCTCTACAGGCATTGAACCAAGCTGATATGAATAAGTAAAAATATACAACACAGGAAGATGCCATCTTTATGTTTCTGCTGCGTCATATAAACACACATTGTAATGTTATATTTTTAGAGACCCATTTTATTATAATTCAATATTTATTTCTATTCTTTTAATGTTTAGATTTATTTGGCTGAAAATGCACACGTTTGTATGAAGGTAACTGAGCCACAGAAAAGGTTGTTTCATTCATATATTTATATGCTTATATGTATACAGAGGTATGTGCATGCACACAAACATTTTCACTCTAGGAATTTTAGATGCTTAAGCTTAATGGAACTTCTTTTTAATATAATAAACTAATAACTGGTGGCAACTTCTGTGAGAATTTCCGTAATTTGTGTATATTTGCCGTAAAGAACAACAAAACACATTCATTTATAGCATATCAACCTCTTTCCCTAAACATGTAACCTCATGAACATATCAGATGATATATTTCATTACTCAGTGTAAGATTACACCAATTTTTGAGCTGAAACCCGACAAGCTAGAGTTTTAAGTGGTAATCAGTAATAATGTATTGCTTGTACCTTAATGTCACTATTGGTGATTTAGTGATTAATTATCTGACTGCTCTGTAGTGCTTAAAATAATCTAAATGCATAGGCTAAATTAGTTGATCAGGAGAAAAGTCTGTCATGCAAATTCAGTTCTTACAGAACCTTCCTGTCACACTCATCAATGACAGCCTAAGTGGGTCACCAGAGTGGATGGCCCCTGTTAATTTATTTTCTCAGACATGCAATACATATTCATGATATCCTGCTGTTTGTCTGTCACCTCAAAGAAACTCTCCATCTCCTCCAAATTATAATTAATGAAAATATGCGCAGTTAGGCTTAGGGGCTTGGAAGAAGAGATACTGGTATTATGTTGCAGGGGGTTGCAAGGTATTGTCATCAGCAGTTGTTTGCTAATGTGGTAGAGGAAAAATGTTACTTTGCCCGGTGCCTTCTCTTTTCCTTCTTTCAAATGACAGATGTCAAAGATGATATAATAAAAATAAAAGTAAAAATGAAATTAAAAAAAGTATTTGTGTGTGTATATATATATACATAAAAAAGTATACAGAAGCATTATTCACAGAAGAGCTTTTAGTACCATACTAATCTAATTTAAAGTAATTTTTTTTTCCAGGCCATCACAATAAAAGATCTCTATGGAAGCTATCCACACACACTCATACTTTTCAAAATTGTACTTGACTATTTGCCTAGGTTGAGCAATGCCTTTTTATCATGAGTATGCCTTTTTATCCAGAATTATCCGTATTAATACCAGTCATTTTCTGTTATCACCATAGCATTATATGATACAGGAAAAGATACATTGTATGTATTTTTTTATAATATCTTACAGACCTAAACAAATGCGCCTTGTATCCAAACTCGTGAAAAGACAGAGGTAAAAACATGTAGACAAATGCACATTACTACACGAGTAATGGCAATAGCAATGAGATAAATTGTATAGTTATATGATAAATTGTTAAACCATGCTATAAATAAAATTCATCTCATGCTTCTTCAATTTATCAGTTACCTTTGACTGTCTCATCTTTTTTCTGCCGCTAATCCATCTCCTCTAAGATTGGCTTGAATATTCCATACCTCTGACAACTGTCTGTTAAGTAAGAAAAAAGAAAATCCTACTACCAAAGAGGAGATTGTTCCATATGGAGCTTTTCCAGCATTTACACCTGACAAAAAAACCAAGATGTGTAACTCTGAGTCCTGGAAAAGTTGTTATTATTGTGTTATATTTTGCTCTGCATTGGGCTGTGTTCTTCCCCCTGTTCTTAGAAACACAGGTCTACTTTCAAAACATTATAGGTAATGTGGGTGTAATAACGTCTTTGTTTCAATGCTGTCTTTACTCCCTGTTAATGAATGAAAACTGAGTTTAATTTTACCAAAAAACAAAAGTTTTAAAATGTTAAATTTATGTATGTGATTTCAGTMATTTTGAATTCTTTCTGGTCAGAAGGAGGGGCATTAATACATAAAAGTAACAGAAATAATATTTTTTTAACAATTCTACACATTTGAAAAATAGTTCTTCTCTTCTGTTGGTAATATGTGAGAAATTCATGTGAGTGAGGTGGAAGGATTTTATTGCTGACCTGCATGACTTACTTGTGGCTTTGTCATTCATAAATAATGTATTCAGCCTCAACTCCTGCCACTGAAACATTTATACCACAACACATCATTGTGTATGTTATATAAATATTTATTATGATGAATTATTAAAATGAGCAATGAATATTTATTCTTCTTGCAGTATGAGTATATGCATGTATGTATATTCTGTTTTTATATAGGTATGCACATACAAAAATATTTAGGTAGCTCTATACACATGGACATACATGTATACAAGTTCTCCCATATATGTGTACTTTCATGTATATACATCCATCCATATACACATGCACATCTGGATGTAGACACACAGTTGTAATTCTGGAAGGCTGTAAACATGCTTTTTATAGATGTGCATTATTTATAAATAGAAGCATCCACATGAAAGGTGGAATTATGTACATTTAATATTTTTTATCATCTATGATTAATTCTGACAGGATCATGGCTTAGCTGCAACTATCATAACAAAGGCAGGGCAAAGGCCTCAGTCAAAGAGTATCCAAGTCTCTGAGAACACGACGCCTTTATTAGCCAAGATTTACAACACAGGAGAACCCTTTCAGCCACTGTTTTCACACGTTTGTCTTCTTATAGCAAAAAAAAAATTTACTATATAGCTTTTGTGATACCCAAAATACATTTAAAGGAACAATGTTAGATTGTGATTCAGATGGCTCCCTACAAAAGATGCCTGTTGAATGCTGGAGCCTGTCTGGGTACATCTATCTAATCATATCCGATTTCATAGACTGTTGGCACATTTTTTAAAAAATTGCCAGGAAATCATATAACAGCAGAGAGAGAGAGAATAGAGAGAAAGCTATGACCAGTGCTGGGGGAACACAGGCAAGGGAAAGAGCTTGGGAACCAGACATGAGATGCATTTTCCAGTCTCTGAGAAACTTTTCATTGCACACCATGACATAAAACATTCCAAAGCGGGATGCACATTTGAAATATTAATAGGAATGCATCGAGCTCCATAGACAGCCGCTTATTTCCCCATTTGCTATGTACAAAGCAAAGGATTAACACCACTGGCAATATTTGTGTCAGGCCATACTGATTAATTTAATATTCTGATTGGATGAGCAGCAGAGCTTTAACGGCTGTTAACTTTCTGGCAAGCAATGCTGAGAAGGTGATAATGAGATTAACATTTGGAGGACCTGATTTGCTTTTGCACTGTATTTAATTACTACTTTGACACCAACTGGTATGCACTATGGATTGTGCAGATATGCTGATAGATATTCATATTTGCTAAACTATAATATTGGCTTTAAATAGATGTGTTAAATTCTGTGATTTCAAAAATACTTTGCACAAGACATAAAAAGTATGTAATCTTATGCTCAATAAGACCTTAAAGACTAAGCAGAGTGCCTACAGGGAATGAAGAAAGGGATCAGAAAGTTGTACATTAAAGGCTAGGAAATATAGTAATAAAGTAAGGGTTGCCAAAAGTTGACTGAGCTGATCAAGCTGACTTAGATTTTGCAAAGGAAATTGAAACAAATCTTAAAAACATCGTGAGTGCTATCAACAAAAGCAGAACAGAGAGGAAAAGGAGCCATTAGTGCAATCAGGTCTGGGTAGAGATTTTGGCATTTCTTTCTTCCTCTAAAAAAAGAAGCGTGGTTTGGCTCACTCTTCAGGAAGATTCTGTAGAAGCTTAATAATGTAATGTAAAGCTTAGGCTGAATTTTGAAATACAAAGTAATTAAGAATACGGGGTAAACAACACAGCAAAAATGCAGCCTTTCCCTAAACCTACTCATAATTGTTTAACCCGGTTTTCTGAACAAGTAGAATGTGGTATTGACCAGCCATAGATGAAAGCAGAAAAGGCAACAGGTAAGGCTATCATGTTGGAAGGAATTTTTTACATAGATGGTCAACAGTTGCTCTTTGGACTAGTTTTAATGACTTTTTTAATAAGATGTTGTTAAAGGTGGGAAGATGATATTTGCTGAATGAAAATTTKAATTTATACATAAAACCTCATGTTGTTGTTATTTGGTTTACCAAAAAAGCTTACTAGGACTATAGCCCATTTATGAGCAATTTGGAATTTCAGGAAGCATAGTGCTTTAAATGTATATCTTCTAAACACACAATTTGTACTTGTTTGTACAAAATCATATACATCGTTCTCAATTTTCACTGGCTGAGCAAACCATATATTTAGTTATTTTGACCTTCATGAATGAAGCTCAAGAGAGGCCTCCTTTTAGACAGCTATTGTTTTGGACCCCACTTCAAGCTGAAACAATCATCGTAGAAAAAACAGAGCACACTGGGACTGTAAATACAGACTGAGTATGTCCTTCAGGACCATTCTCATCTCAATAGCAGATGTGTTGGAAAGCAGGAAATAGAGAGATAGAATCTGATTGACATATGTACAAAAGCCCATTTTGGTGCTCTACAAGTGCAAATGCAATTTTCACACACCCTGTAAGTTCATTTACACTGTTAGTGCAGTGGAAAAGGCCCTAGGCTAAATAAGAACCAGGTCTTTTGCTTCAGGTACTGTTGTCTCTTTGTAATAACTAACTGATATCCCTTGCAGCCCTCTTTTGCTGATGAAGTAAATGTGGTCTAGGTATCAAAGGTCAGGTTCACCAAAAGAGACCCTGGGATGATTTTCTTTCTCTTCTATTGATTACTTGTGTTATATTAAGCATATTATTTATTTTCATCTCACTTACATTTATAATATTTTCCTCCCTTACAGCACTGAAAAATTTACTCACTGATTTGGGACCAATTATACGAAATGACAGCACTTGGAGTACTAGATAATAGCTAGCAGTGCTGCTGTGAATTGGAGATTTGTAGATCCCCACTACTTTCCCATCAGTTTTGTGGAAACTGATACTTTCCAAAGAGATCATCCAGTTTCAGCCTTTGCCACTGTTTCAGCTTTGATGTCAACTTCACAGAAGCCAYTGGTCATAACTTCAAAGCTAAAACATTCAAATGGGACAGACAGTCCTGAGCCAACTGAAGGAGCCGCTGTGACTAGATATGTAACACAGGAGGTTGTGCTAAAGGCTCCTACGGCATTGTTCAGGAAGTCTGCCATCATCCTGGCATGCTGGGAACATGATGTACCTGCTGCACAAGTCCAGCAAAATGGTGAGAAATCTGATGCTTGTGGGATTCCTTAGGTTTGCTGTGCATATGCCATGGTTTCCATTTATACAGATACAAGCACAATTTTTTTGATGTCCGTACGGGTAAAGGATTTCTTAAATCTGAAACTGATTGAGCCATCACTTCCTACACTTACTTCAAATTCCTTTCTGAATGACCAGGGCTCAATCCTCCTCCAACTGCAAACCTCTCAGGACCAAAAAAAGAAATAAATTTCAGCAAGGCAAGAATGAAATTAATAATCAATGATGCTTAAGAAGTTGAGTCCACTTTGCTAGGTCTTGAACTTTTGGTTCAGATCCATAGTGCATTCCCATGAAATCTTAAAACTGTAAAAAAATAGACTTAGGGAAATATCTACAGTACAGCTTGAAATGTCCAGACTGAATTGTGGTTCTTTGGCACCATAAAAGGAAAATGGTCTGAATTTTTTTGAATTACTTTGCTGTCTGCTCAGAGGTAGAAGTGTTCTTCAGGATTCTTTTACTGAAAAACCTGCCACGGACATTGCAGAGAGATTTTCTGAGTTGTTGAGGAGACCGAGTAACTGTTTAGTGAAGGAATTGTAAATATGAATCTGTCTAGACCTAGCAAACAAACCAAGAAATATTATAAAGAACAGGATAACAGTGTTACTAATTTTAAGGAAAGATTATTACTCAATAATACATAAAGAATGGGCAGATTTGCATTTGAGCAGTAGTATTAGTTTGTGCTGGTGTCCTCATTGAAGATTTATATTCCTAACAGTGCTTTCCAGACACACCCTGGACATTACACATCCCTCTTCCCACTATAAGCCTGTAAGCCTTTTTTTTAATTTTTTCTCTTTTTGTTTACTTCACTAATATTTGAAATGCAATCCAAGGCATCTTGCTTATTAAACTGGAGATACTTCAAATTTGCTTTTGTACAATCGGAGCTAATTGTCTGAGACAATTTACATCCATCAGCACAGTGTTTTATGGCTTTCAGACTCAGTGTAAAATGAATAAATAAGAGCGCTGAAATCATTATTCTCCTTTATTACTAGAGATGTGCTGGCTAATCTGAGAGTAATTTGAATGCTAGTGGCCCATCAAACACTGGACATCTGTCAAGCTCTAGCTTCAGCCACTAGTTCACAATCTGTGCTGCTTAGTAGCCTCCTCTTTTTCTATCCTGAACATTTCCCAGGCAAAAACAAAAGTTGGAGTTAGTTATTTACATGTGTATTTTTTTTTCTTTTCTTGTTTGAAGAGTTATTTGGAAAGATTTATAATTTTACTTTTTGGTTAAACCTTCTTAAGACTTAATTTTCATACTGTTGGAGAGTAATGCTCTGGTAAATTTTTATGAGAATTCTAAAATTTCATTGTTTTGTTAGCATCATTATCAGATAGAAATCAGAGAAAAAAAGACCATCTGTCAATTGCCACTATCTGTTTCCTTCACCTTCACACAGGTTGTAGCTGTTGTACACAGAGCCACAGAAATTTGCAAGGGAAACAACAAACGGAAAATTGAGGAAAAAAAAAAGGGATACAGGTCTAGGAGGGAGACCATAAAAGATAACTGTCAGGGACAGAGAGACTTAGCAACAGAGTAAACAACATTTGAGGGATATGGGGAAAATAAGGGTGCAAAATAGCCTGGCAAGAGAGAAAAAAAAACAGAGACAATGTTTAGAAGTAAGAATTTGGATATGCTTGGTAAAAACTAGGGAAAAAAAAGAGGAGACCTGGAAAAAGGGAATGGAGAAGGAAACATGTAAAGAAAATGAGGTAGCTAGGAGTGAAGCACCATAGGAAGGGAAATGAAAAAGGATAGTCTGCAAATCCATACCAAAGATGCAGAAAAGTTCAGGTAAGGAGAAGAATATTATCTGTTACATGAAAAAAAATTTTGATTTTTCATTCAGAATAAGATAAACTCAGCATTATACTCAAGGAAATCTCTGAAAAAACACAACTGCAGATGTTACAGTCACTTCTGTAGTACTTAGTTAGTATTAGAAATTGCACAGCAAACATACATATGCTATATTCTCCCTATTTCTTCTCCCCTTTCTCCAGGGCAATAGATGACTATATATTGGAAGACTTTCTGACAGGAATTGTCACCTGTGTATTTGTGCTGGTTTTGCCTGGGATAGAGTTAATTTTCTTCACAGTAGCTAGTATGGGGCTGTGTTTTGGATTTGTGTTGGAAACAGTGTTGATAACACAGGGATGTTTTTGTTATTGCTGAGCAGTGCTTACACAGGGTCAAGGCCTTTTCGGCTCCTCACACCACCCCACCAGTGAGTAGGCTGGGGGTGCACAAGAAGTTGGGAGGGGACACGGCTGGGACAGCTGACCCCAACTGAYCAAAGGGATATCCCATACCATATGGCGTCATGCTCAGCATATAAAGCTGGGGGAAYAAGAAAGGGGAGACATTCGGAGTGATGGTGTTTGTCCTCCCAAGTCACCGTTATGTGTGATGGAGCCCTGCTGTCCTGGAGATGGCTGAACACCTGCCTGCCGATGGGAAGCAGTGAATGAATTCCTTGTTCTGCTTTGCTTGTGTGTGCGGCTTTTGCTTTCCCTATTAAACTGTCTTTATCTCAACCCACGAGTTTTCTCACTTCTATTCTTCTGATTCTCTTCCCCATCCCACTGGGAGGGAGTGAACGAGCGTCTGGGTGGGGCTTAGTTGCCAGCTGGGGTTAAACCACAACAGCATCCAACACTTTGACATGGTGTTGGGCTATGGCTGCAGAGTTCAGAGAAGGAGCGAGCAGTCAGGAATCACCTGGCGGCAGAGGTGATTCCAGGGCCACAAAAACTACAGATTTCCTCATATCTGATAGCAGACAGCCTACATAAATCCTGAGATTTCATGCCAAAACTCTGGATATTCTTACCACAGACATCACTTACATACTGATTAAATGAAGTGTGTCTGGGTCTCAGTATCATTTAGCAAGGGTAAATGCTTATTATCATCTCATAAGATACACTGAACAGGAGGTCACAATGTATTTTTTTAATATCACTAACTGTTCTGTTTAATTTTATCATGCCCCCTTCTATTAATTCCCATCTAAAATAAACCATCTCTTTCTTTTTATGCATGTTATGAATTTCTTTGCACAGTTTTAATCATTCTTGCTGCCCTTCCCGTATTATCTTTTATTCTTCTGTCTCTGTTTTCATAGAATCATAGACTCGTTCAGGTTGGAAAAGACTTTTAAGATCATCGAGTCCAACCGTCAACCCAACACCCATGCCCACTAAACCATGTCCTGAAGTACCACATCCACATGTTTTTTGAATGTCAATGTTTTAACCAGGACTGAACACAGTATTTTGGATGCAAAGCTACCACCGAGATATATGTTGTATTATTTATAGCTATCAAGTATTCCTTCTTAAGTAATCTAACTAACCACTTGTAGAATCCATGATGCAAACATCCATGAGGAATTTTCACTTTCATGGGTTATGAAACTGCCTTCTGCAGGTTTATTCAT
>JASVER010000461.1:14566-25485 GCA_030449065.1 Oceanodroma leucorhoa
GAGGCTCGGGGGGTGGGGTTCCCAGCCCTGGGGTGGGGTTACCAGGCCCTGAAGATGGGGTTACCATCTTGGGGGGCGGGCTTACCACCCGGGGGGCGGGGTTACCAGGCCCTGGGGGAGTGTGAATGGCTCAGGGGGGGGCCCCTGGCAGTGGGGTTATAGGCTATGGGGGCGGGGCTCCCAGCCGGGGGGGCGTGGTTACAGAAGCCCCCGCAGGAGGTGGAGGACACCACGCCCACCCGCTGCTCCACCAGCTTCCGGCTCCGGGTGCTCTCGGCCCCTTTCCGGGGGAAGGGGCTGCTGCAACGGCACCAGTGAGGAGGGGGGGGGGGCATGGCCTCGAGAGGGGGCGTGGCCAACAGGAAGGGGTGGCGCTTTCCTCATGATGGCCACGCCCCCCGCTTGCGGGCTGGTGAACGAGTCGCTGGGGGAGGAGCTGGAGCGGATCCACGCGCTGGAGCAGCGGACCCTCACCCTTGAGCAGTGGGCAGCCGAGCGGCAGCGATTTGCGTAAATCTGCATGGATTTGCATATGCTCCCGCTTGTTTCCGTATGTTTGTGGTCATTTACATGAATTAGCGTGGCCCCCCCGGCTCTCCCGGGACTCCTCCTCCTTGTTAGTGAAGGCAGTGCCTCCCCCCCCAGCACCCTTGCTCGTTAGCCTAATTAGCATAATGCTCATTAGCATAACAACCTGGGGATTAGCCCTGCCCCTTCGGCATCATTAGCATAGCATCCCACCTTATTGGCATGYGGTTAACGACGGCGCTGGGTGAAGAGTTCAGCTTGCCTTAACGAGGTGCGTGGCCRGATTTGCATAGCGCTGTCCTCATTAGCATAACCMYGCCCCTGCATGAGTGGGGCTAACCATGCCCTGCCCCCTCATTAACAGGGTCGATGTTAATCAGTGGGTCTCTGCCTCTATGCATAACCCTGCCCCCTCATTAGCATGTGCTGCCCCTCGTTAGCATATGTTCATTAACATTCTCCTTGCACTGATTCCACCTCATTAGCATATCCTGTTCCTCATTTGCATAACTCCAGCGCAGGTGCCCTCCTGCCCCACCCTCATTAGCATGCCCCACCCCACTGCCAAAGCCCCTAATTTGCATACCCACCTACTCATTCCTACACCTCATCTCTCATTAGCATGTCCTACTCCTAATTAGCATACCCTGATCCTAATTAGCATACAGACTCTTCCTCCCCACCACCTCATGGGTTTCATTAACTCCAGCAGCCCTGTGCCGCCCCTCATTAGCATACGCCCCTCATTAGCATACACCCCCTCATTAGCATACAACTACTTAACACCACTTGTTAGCATACCCCGTGCCTCATTAGCATTCACCCCCGTCCCTATTACCCTGCCAGTGCCCAAGCGGTGCAGGAGCCCCACGCCGTGGGAGGTGGGAAGCCCAGTTTCTTACAGCTTTGGGTGTAAAGGACAGATTTTTGGTGCCCGGTGRGTAACTCGGAGGTGATTTTGTGGTTCGAACAACCACACCTTTCCTACCAATTTCCGTTATCTTTAAAAGGTTAAGGCTGGTGCCTTTGCTTGACAGAGGCACTCATTTGAGCTTGTTTCTTCTACTCAGCTGCTCCCCCCACACTCCCGACTTGTGGGAAATTTATTATCTCCAGGACACTGGTGTCTACAAGAGCCTTATATTCCTGTGGGTCTGATGTGCCAGGCCATCGAATCCACACAGTCCAGTAAACCCGGTTGTCCCTTTCCTTCACTGGGCTGGAGGCAGGGCCCCTCTAGTTCTGGTCATAGTATCCATTACTCACTTCTTGTAAATGCGAGTGAAGAATTTCTTCATTACAATCTGAAATAAAATCAGCCCTTTTACTCTGTCTGGGAAATTGTTCACTGGAAACTGGACTGCCGTGAGACAGGTTTTTCCTGAAAACTGGAGCAGAAATTTTCCTGGGAGAACCCCCTTATGTGATTGTTTTTCCTTGCAACTCATGTACCCATGCCTCCAGGGTCAAGGTAGGTTTTCCACCCCATTTCTTCATATCCTCTCCGTGGTCACACAGGTAAAACCACAGGGTGCCCTGTGGTGTGTACCTTCTATATCCTCTCTCTTGAGCAGAAGAACACTGACTCCTAATGGCTGAGATACTGGTCTGTACAGGTAGAGAGTAGGACATATCCTCTTTGAGTTGATGGACCTCCCGGCACAGTTTCTCCACAGCTGAGACAAGGGAGGAAGAGACAGTTTCTTCGTATTCCCCGCATCTGGCAACCACGTCATCCGCTGCTGGTGCTTCTTCCTCTTTCCAGGACAGTGTTGCCAACGAACTGGCGTACGATGCTGGTGCGCTCCGTATCACCTTCTGCCACATGGGTTGCGTGCACTGAAGTTCATCTGGATCTTTGGGTGCTTGCTGGTTGTCCAAGTCACTATAAACCACCTCCAGCATGCTTAATTCTCTCAGGTACTGGATACCTCTCTCCATAGTGGTCCATTTGCCTGGGCGATATATAACATCTTCTTTGAAGGGATACCTTTCCTTCACGCCTGACAGGAGTCGCCTCCAGAGGCTGAGGACCTGTGCCCCTTTTCCAATCGCTTTCTCAATTCCCCCTTCCCCAGAAAGGGATCCCAGCTGTTTGGCTTCCCTCCCCTCTAATTCCAGGCTACTGGCCCCATTATCCCAGCATTGGAGCAGCCAGGTAACAATATGCTCACCTGGACGATGGCTGAAATCTTTCCGTATATCTCGCAACTCACTCAAGGATAGTGATCGGATGGTTTCCTTCTCATTTATGAGTTCTTCCTCTTCCTCCTCCCCTCCTCGTGATGGCTCCGATTTTCCATCATCCTTTTCTAAACGACCTGACTTTCACTTTCAAGATTTCTTCTTCTGTATAGGAGCGACTGATACCGGCGCAGGTTGGTCCTCTGGTTCAGTTAAAGTACCTGTTGCGGGGTTTGGAGTGGCCGCAGTGCCTGTCATTTTGTCATCAAATCCAGAGGCCTTCTCTTTCCCTTGAGGGTTCTGAATAGTGTTGAACAGGGCTCGGTAGGCATGGGCCAGGCCCCAGCACATGGCAGTGATTTGTGTCCCTCTGGAATTGCCAGGGTGACAGCATGATTTCTCTGCAATCATGATTTTTCAAGCTAAAAAGTCCTTGAGAAGTAGATTACCTAGCAACAACTGAAAACATCRGTGTGTTATCAACATTCTTCTTATACTAAATCCAAAACACAACACTAGGAAGAAATTCAACTCTATCCCAGCCAAAACCAGGACATTATACCCAAAACCAGGGTAGTTATTATTATAGTGGTGACAATTTTTTATTATAAATAAAATTACATTATTATAAATAAATATAAAGAAGAAGCCTTGCCTTCTCTGTTGACCACTAATTCGATATTGCTCTTATCATGCCCTGGAAATCATGAATCCATGTGCACCACTACTTAGCTTATTAGGTAAGAGGATGCTTTTTTCTATTTTAGAGCCTTGCAAGTATTTGTTTAGGATGTCACCATACTGAAAATGGCCAAGGTAACTGCTTGACTTGCAACCCCACCAGGTACGGAAGGAAAATGCTGTCAGGTTTGTCCTCTTGATCAGACTTCTAACCACACAAGGTGACCAGAGCATGACTGCTTCCATGAAAGATACCTGGGGTTTGCTGTTCACCTGGACTCCACTGCTGCTCACAGACCCCTTCCCAACTCCTCTCCCCCTGCATCCTACTTCTATAGTGCACAGTATTCCTAAACATTGTCATTTTGAGCTGAAAGAGGCACAACCAATGTCCAAAGAGAAGCACCTTTKCTAATTTTGCAGTTCACCTCACTATAGAATTTGGAGCGGGTGTTTTTTCTATTTTCTGTGAGGAGCACTTGCTCTATGTGTCTTGCCTGGTTTTGCATCAAAAAGTGATTTTGCACATGGGATGCCTTGCAACAGGGTTTGTGAGCCTGGCTTTGCCTCATACCTCTCCTTCTTCTGCTTGCTGGCCGTGGCTCCTCCTGGCTCTGCCAGGCTGAAGAGCAAAGCGAGGGTCTCCCAGAATGTGTGCTGAAACCTGAGTAAAGGTCACTGAAACTCTGGAAAAAGGTCACCATCCTTAGACTGACACGTTTATTAGTGTTAAAAGTGACTAATTATAGGGCAAGGATTAAAGAATCTTAACTAAACCTTAACTAAAGGTGATCCTCCCAACTACATTGGAAATTGAATGTAGTAGGTGCAGCTGGATATACGAGTTCTTGGGTTTAGATGCAATTAAAACCTCTTCAGCATCCTACCTGTCTGCACATCACAGCATCACAGAAGATCTTGAGTTGGAAGGCAGCCATAAGGATCATCGAGTCCAACTCCCTGCTCCTCGCAGGACTGCCTGAGGCTGAACCAAACATCAGCACACTCCCTGCCATCCTCAGGCTCAGGGGCTTTGGGCTACAGATGCCAATTTGTACTGGGATGGGGCCAAGTGGATCCAGTTTGTACTGGTACGGGGCACAGTTTGTACTGAGACAAGGCCAGGGGATCCAGTTTGTACAGGGACAGGGCCCGGTCTGTACTGGGACATGCCAAAGGGATCTAGTCTGTGCTGGGAAAGGGCCCAGTCTGTACTGGGAGGGGGGCAGAGGATCTAGTTTGTACTGGAACAGGACCCTTTCTTTACTGCTATGATGAGTCAAATGATCCAGTTTATACTAGGACAGGGCCCAGTCTGTACTGGGAAGTGGTGAGGGGATCCAGTTTGTACTGGGACTGGGCACAGTCTGTACTGGGAGGTGCCAAGAGATCCAGTTTATACCGGGATGAGGCCCAGTCTGTACCGGGAGGGAGTCAGGGAATCCAGTTTGTATTGGTATGGGGCCTTGTCTATACTGGGAGGGAATCAGAGGACCCATTTTGTAATGGGACTGGTCCCAGTCTGTAGTGGGAGGGAGCTGGGGACCCAGTGTGTACTGTGGCAGGGCTCAGTCTGTACTGGGAGGGGCCCAGAGGATCCAGTTTCTACTGGGACGAGATCCAGTAGTTCCTGGGAATGGAGCCGGGGGATCCGGTGTGTAAGGGGACATGGCCCACACTGTACTGGGATGGGGCCAGGGGATCCAGTTTGTACTGGGAGAGGGCCCAGTGGGTACTGGGACATGCCAAGGGGATCCAGCCTGTACTGCGAGGAGGACAGGGAGTCCAAAAGGTGCTGAGATGGGGCCCAGTCTGTACTGGGAGGGATAGAGGGATCCAGTCTGTACTCGGACAGGGCCCAGTCTGTACTGGGAAGGGGACCAGGGCTCCAAAAGATTCTGGGACAGGGCCCAGTCTGTACTGGGAGGGGTCCAAAACGGAACTCTGCAAGTACAGAGCCCCAGTGTTGCTGGGCTGTGAAGGGGCTGCCAAGGGAAGGTGAGGGCCAGCAACAGCTTTCAGTCCTGGCCACCTGTGTGTGGGAGACCAAGGTGGTGGCGGCCGTTTTGGACCCGGGCTCTGGCTGGGGTGAGGGGGTAGGTGAAGGTGAGGATAAGGTGGCAGAGCAAGCGCAGAGCCCCTTCCCCCTGCGCTGCCTCCCTACGACAGAGAAAGGCTTCCCGCACGCTGGTGGTTAAGACTCAGAAAGGCTTTCCCTGTGCTGACTCATTACGACACAGAAAGGCTTCCCCTCTCCTATCTTGGTACATCACAGGAACCCCTACCCCTTCCTGCCTCAGCAGGACACAGAAATTCTTTCCCTGAGCTGCCTTAGTACGACATAGGAAGACTGCCCCTGTGCTGCTTCGGTAAACACAAAAAGGCTTCCCCCTCACTGCGTTGTTTAATCACAGAAAGGCTTCCCCCACGCTGCCTCAGTGAGACACACAAAGGCTTCCCGCACGCTGACGCTTAAGACACAGAAAGGTTTTCCCTGCACTGACTCCTTACGACACAGAAAAACTTCCCTGGTGCTGACTGTACGACACAGAAAGGCTTCCCCCGTGATGATTCATCTGTCTTAGAGAGGTTCAGAGGGGCTACCGGCCATGGACCTACCTCTAACATCAACAAAACCTCTCGGAGGAGCTGGGAGGAGTCCTGGGGTGCTACCAGGCATGCACCTGCTTCCAAAATGGAAAAAAATATCTTCAGGTAAATGCCTAGGAGTCTTATGCGGCTTCAACCTAGGACTTCAGCTGTCTCCAGGGAAGGGCAAAACACTGCCAAGCTTCCTGGGAGAAGACCCAGACAGCTACAGGGCATGGATCTGCCTTGAACATACACGAAAATCCTCGGCTACCGTGGAGTCTGGGGCTGCTACCTGCAAAATTCAGCTGCCTCCAGGGGAGGCCAAAACATTCCAGACCCACTGGGGAGGAGTCCAAAAGACCTACCTTTGGACCTTTCTCCAACATGGACAAAACTCCTCAGTACCTTCCATGGAGAATTCTGGGGCTGCTACACGGGAATTCAGCTTTCTTTAGGGGAGGCCAACACGCTCCTGGAGATGCCTGGGAGGAGTCATGGGGAGCTACCAGACGTGGACCTTCCTTCAACATGAACAACACTCTTCAACAAAATACCTAGGAGGAGTTTGTGGCTACTACCCATGACTTAAGCTGTCTCCAGATCAAGCCAAAACACTCTTGGAGATGCCTGAAAGAAAGGAGTCCCAGAGAGATATCGGCAATTGACCTGCCTTCAATATGAAGAGAGCTCAAGTAACTAACTAGGAGGACTCTGGGGCTGCACGTGAGACTTCAGCTACATCCAGGGAAGGCCAAAAAACCCCAAAGCAGCTTGGGAGGAGTCCCCAAAAGCTTCAGGGAATGGACCATCCCCCAGCATTGACAAACCTCCTCGGGTGGCTTCCCTGGAGGAGTCTGGGGCTGCTGCCTGTGAAATTCAGCTGTCTCCAGGGGAGGACAAAACATTCCAGAGCTGCCTGCAAGGGGCCGAAGGAGCTACGGGGCATGGACCTTCCCCCAACATACACAATGTGCTTTGGGTAGCTAGTCTAGAAAAGTTTGGGGCTACTACGTGGGACTTCACATGTCTCCAGAGGAAACCAAAATGCTCCTGGAGAAGCCTGGGAGGAGTATCRGGCAATTACAAGTCATGGACCTTCCTCCAATATATACAAAACGCCTCAGGTAGCTATCCTGGAGGAGTCTGGGGCTGCTACCTGGGAATTCCTCCTTCTGCAGAGGAGTTCAAGACACCCCTGGAGACTCCTGGGAGGAATCCGAAGGAGCTACCAGGCATGGACCTTCCCCCAGCAACCACAAAGCTCCTCAGGTAGCTACTCTAGAAGAGCCTGGGGATGCTACCTGGAAATTCACCTGTCTCCAGAGAATGYCCAAATGCTCCCAGAGATGCCTCAGAGGAGTCCCAGACAGCTACCGGGCATGGACCTGACTCCAGCATACACAAAACACCATGGGTAGCTACCTCGGAAAAGTCTGGGATGGCTACCTGCAAAATTCAGCTGTCTCCGGGGGAGGTCAAAACATTCTGGAGATKMRGAGGAGGAGGCCTARGGAGCTACGGGCATAGACCTGCCCCCAACACAAAGACAACTCTTCAGCTAACTAACTAGCARAATTGTGGTGCTGCTACCCGGGATTTTAGCTGTCCATAAAGAAAATCAACACACTCCAGCAGATGGATGGCAAAAGTCCTGATGCAAAAACAGGAATGGACCTGACCCCAACATACACAATGCTCTTTGGGTAACAACCTTAGAAGATTCAGGGGCTGCTACCTGGGAATTCGCTCGTCTCCAGAGGAAACAAAAAGACTCCAGGAAATTCCTGGGAGGAGTTCCAGAGAGCTACTGGACATGGACCTGCCTCCAACATGCACCAAACTTTTTGACTATCTACCCTGGTGGAGTCTGGGGCTGCTACCCAGCACTTCAGCCTCCTCCACAGCAGGACAAAACACTTTGGCAGATGCCTCTCAGGAGGCCTGGGGAGCTACAGGGCATTGACCTACTTCCCATTTCTATTAGCAATCAATGGTAGAGGATCAATCAGTAGTATGGCAGCAGTCAAGAAGAGCAGCAATCAATCATCTAGCAACAAGCAATCTTTTAGCAATAATCAATACAACAACAATGACCAAGTAGGTGTAGACTATCACAGTTTACTACAAACRTATCATTAGGGAGGGAATTATCCTCGATATAGCAGCAGATATACTGATGATAGATTACTTCTATGGATACATAATACTGGTATAAAGTGAATTAGACAGGTTTCAGAAAGGGCCAAAGCATCCCAGAGGGGAGGAYAAACTGATCCCAGAGGGGACCCAGCCATCCCAGGGGTGTGCGGATCGACCTAACCAACTCCAAAAGTGAACCCAAAGGGGGAACAATAATGTAACAGAYGGAGTTTCACTTCAGAGATGATCTGGAGGTGTCTGGATTCTAGCTATGCTTCAAAGCAGATAGCTGCACGTTTCAAGGATTCTGCTGGTCCCCAGGCTCACAGCTCCTGGGCTCGCAGGAATGTTCTTCTGCTCAGTCATTTCCTCTTCCAGCCAGTCACCTTTCAGGCTGCTCACACCTGCCTGCTCCTGCCCTATCAGCTCCTCAGYCACCAGTGACATCATAAGCAAAACTCTCATGGAGTTGCCGGGTGGAGTCCCGGGGAGCTACTGGGCATGGACCTGCCTCCAACGGGAAGACTCTTCTTCAGGTAACTACCTAGGAGTCATATGCGTCTTCTATCCAGGATTTCAGCTGCCTCCAGGGAAGGGCAAATCACTCCCAAGCTGCCTTGGAGGACTCCCAGCAAGGGAGTCCTTGCACAGAGCATGGACTTGCCTCCAGCATTGAGAAAACTCCTTGGGTGCATTCCTTGCAGCAGGCTGGGGCCGCTACCTGTGAAATTCCTCAGTCTCCAGAGGAGGCCAAAACGTTCCRGAGCTGCCTGCGAGGAGTCCGAATGAGCTGTGGGGCATGGACCTTCCCCCAACATACACAATGCTCTTCGGGTAGCTACTTGCAGAAGAGTCTGGGGCTGCTACCTGGGAACTCAGCTTTCTCCAGCACAGGCCAACACACTCCTGGAGATACCTGGGAAGAGTCAGCGGGACCTACCAGGCCATGCCTTCAACATGAAGACAACTCTTCAACAAATTACCTTGGAGGGTTATTGGGCTACTACTCAAGACTTCGCCATCTCCATGGGGAAGTGAATACACACTTGGTGACCTAGGAGGACTCCTGGGGAGCTGCCAGGCATGGACCTGCCTCTAATATGGACAAAACAATTAAGCTAACTACCGTGGAGGTGTTTGGGGCTACTACACATGACTTCAGCTGTCTCCAGATGAAGCCAAAACACTCTTGGAGATGCCTGAGAAGAGTCCCAAAGAGCTATCGGGCATTGACCTGCCTTCAATATGAAGAAAGCTCTTCAAGAAACTCACTAGGAGGACTGTGGGGCTGCTAYCTGAGACTTCAGCTATATCAAAGGAAGGCCAAAGAACTCCAAAGTGCCCTGGGAGTCCCAGAAAGCTCCAGGGCATGGACTGTCCCCCAACATTKAGAAAAYTCTTTGAGTGGRYTCCYTGGAGGAGTCTGGGGCTGCTAACTGTGAAATCCCATTTTCTCATAGGTAACAGCTTGAAAGATAGAAGCTGAAGCAGCATGTGCCTCTTGTGAAAATAGGTAACAAGTGATGGTTGTAGTCATTTGATCCTTAGTTTCTTCCTGCGTAAGAAAACTGTACATTAATTTAATCTTTTGCGTATAGGCAGGGCCTTGCTAATGTTACTGTGTAGACACCAAGCATGTGGATGTCAGGCTTTCTGCGTATTTGTGACTGATTTTTCATCTTGCTATGTACCCCTGAAGTCTCCGATAAGCTCGTGGGTTGAGAGGAGGACAGGGAGCTCTCTTACCAGTTAGCATCACAGGCAGAACAGACTCAAACTCGACTTGGTGAAAATTAATGGAATTTATTGCCATCTGAAACTGACACCTTTCCCCCGTCTTTGGGAATATCACCGTGCACCCTGAATCGATACAGGCAGGTGTAGTCCGGGTGGCCCCAATTGCTCAGCACTTGCAGCCTTATGTAATTCACGAACCCAGAGAGCTCCTTCTGAAAGGACAAGAAGAAATGAGTTGCCTTTTCCTCTCTGGCCTTTGACTACTGACAGAGTAGTGCCGCAGCGACAGACTCGTTCAACAGCTTACTTCCAGCTGCCCTGCAAGGCCTTTTGACCTATCGTGGTCAAAACGCTCTTATCCTGCTCTATCTCATTTGGCCATAAGAATAGTAAAGGAAGAAGCAGCTACCAGAAGCTTCAGCAGATAGGTTGGCAAGGTCTTCTTAACTGCTTTGACGCACATGCTTCCACAGTCAGAAGACCCAGTGGTGTTAGTATAATGTCTTGTTGCCTTCTATAGAAAGCCACTGAAACAGAATGGCCCCCTGTCACTACTCGCTACCAGCAATCACAGAATCCTCAGAGAGCCCAGTATTTCTAGTCTTTAACTAGCAGGCCAGTAGTAGTGCATACTACGGGATGTGGCCACTTGTATGCACCTGGAGTCCAGACAGATTTCAGCTTCAGCTGCAGTGGTTGTAAGCGCTGAAGCTTAAACCCAAAATGAAAGAGAAGAAGAACGGCAGTCCAGGCATATGCCGTTAGGAAGCTAAAGCAGAAGAAAGGCCAGCGTGTCACACACTCCAGGAGAGGGCTGCCTATAGCCCTTTGGCAGGGAAGCTTCTCCCCAGCCAACCGCATTTCTCCTCCTCTCCTACAATTCTCCTCCCTCTTTGTCCCCATACCTTCAGCTGGAAGGTCTGACTGGGGTTCAGTGCCGCCAGGAAAGTGAACTGTCCCAGGAACGTTCCCTGCTCCTCATGTTCTTCCTTCAGGCCCTAGAGAAAGATGGGTGTGGAGAAAACAAGAGCGCCTAGTAGCGCCTAGTACACCGTGGG
>JASVER010000462.1:6667-19232 GCA_030449065.1 Oceanodroma leucorhoa
GGGGGTTTATTCTGCTCCCCATCCCCATCTTCCAGCTCAGGTGGGTGAATACTCTGAGGATCACCGGTCTGACTACTAAAGACTGAGGCAAAGAAGGCATTAAGCACCTCAGCTTTTTCCTCATCCTCAGTGACAGTGTTCCCCCCGGCATCCAATAAGGGAGGGAGATTCTCCTTGGCCCTCTTCTTGTCATTAACGTATTTGTAAAAACATTTTTTGTTGTCCCTGACAACAAAATGTTTCAATTATGATACTCAGGCTCTTCAGCTTGGTCTGAATGGCCAGCAAGGTGTAGTGCTCTTACCTTTGTTTGAAGTCAGCATACAGGACTCTGCTGGGGAATCCTTTCCTGCAAATTCTGATCCCTTCCAGCACACCATTGCACCGCAGCTGATGCAGCACCAGCTCATGCTCCATGGCACCTAACAAATACCACCATTAGTGACTACCCTGCTGTTTGACACTCAGGCGAAGAGCTTCTACTGCTCAAGTTTTCCTCCTATTGGATCGCCTTACCAGGTGTTTTTGTTTCGTTTGGGATGATGCATCGTACAAAATGGGGGTGAGTGCTTCTCAGATTAGCCATCAGCTTGTTTAAATTCTCCTGTGAGATCATGAAATGAAGTTTATATTATTAAGCGTAAGCACTGGAAGCTTAATGGTAGATGTATAAAACTGTGTGTTTCAGGATGCAGATCTGTCTTCTCTAAAACATCTTGCAGAACTCCCAAAGGGAAACTTGGAAACTGAAGGCTCCCTGATTTTTGGTTTTGAAATTCTTTTGTAGAATACCGGTTAGAATTACTTTTCCTTGATCTCCTTATACAAATACAGAGCTGCCATCTCACAGCTTTCCTTCCAGCTGGTATATCTTGTGGTATTTAGTTGGTCATTTTAAGTGGATGACATGTACTCTTGGCTAAGCGTGGCTAGCATCTGATTTGACAGGTAAATAAGTTCATTTTAAATGGATGGAATATTTGTACAGCCCATATAAATTTGCTTTTTTAGTAGTAATTCAATCTCCCTAAATACATCCACCTCAGCCGAATGGAAACCTTGAAAACATAACTGAAAACTGATCTAAAAATTCATTAACTTGATGTAATTTAACATTTACTCTCTTTCACCATTGAAATGAAATCATTGCCTTACAATCTTACAATGTCAAGGCAATTTTTTTGCTTTGATGTTTGATCTATTATTTTCAGATTGTACAATTTCTCAATACTGAAAATCTTCATAGATACATAAAACAGATATGGCAAATATCTCTGGAGCCTGTAGAGAAGATTTTAATGAAGTTCCTATTCAATTTAATGATTTCTTATTCAATCCCAGTCTAGGTAGGTGAACTTCACCCTTTGGAGATTTTTGTAGAATGTTCAGAGAAGGTAATATCAAAACTAAGGCAAGTGGAAGAAATCAGCCAAAATATAAGGATGCAATATCAATACTGAGTTGGAAAAAAAAGTTTAAGACAATTGCCTAGGGAGTTCCAGGAGGCTTGCAATACCATTCTATCTCCTGAAATAAAAAGACGAAAATGCATGTATTGAGGTAGAGATTTTGTGGTGGTCTAAGGTGTAATTCTGTAATTTCCAAGGATGGCAAGGGAAGGATTTTCAAGGATGACAAGAGCTATGACCAAAACTGAAACAGACCTTTCAGATTCAGAATAAAATTACTTTCCATCTTCAAAGAGATAATGAATTCTGCCCTTACCCGGAAAAGAGCTGAGACAGTCTGGAAAGAAGAACCCTTCTTCTTGCCCCCCTTCTTGCCACCACCAGCCTCTGCAAAATTGAAGAAAATGAGCAGATGCCTTTAACGTTGTCTTTGAGATTCCCCCTTGTACGGTGTAAACACATGGAGCACATTTTACAGAGCTTACCTGCATCTGCTCCACCATAGTTGGCAAAGAGTAAAGCCAGTGTCTTCACAGATGATTTCTGGTACAACCCAATGACAGTTTCGTTCAAGGGGTCCTTGTTCTTCTCAAGCCAGCCAGTGATGTTGTAGTCCACTGTACCAGCATAGTGCACCAGGGAGAAGTGGGCCTCAGCCTTGCCTTTGGCGGGCTTGGGCTTCTGGAAGTTACTGGACTTGCCCAGATGCTGGTCATAGAGCTTGTTCTTGAAAGAGGTGTCGGTTGCCTTGGGGAACATGCACTCCTCTTCGAGGATGGAGAAGATGCCCATGGGCTGGAAGGTACCACAAGAAGTGACAGAGAAAGATTATAATGATGTGGAGCATGTGCTATGAATGGTTCCAGTGGTACCAGTGTGTTGCCGGTAGCATCTCAGCCTGGATAAGGGCCTAAGTTTGTCAGGAGTTGTTATCAGCCAGGGAGATTATTTCCGCCTTCCYTTACCTTTCTGCAGCCTGTCTTCATGGAACTAGTAAGAACGTCTGTGTGGTTCAGGTTAGAATTGGGAGTAGAATTGGAGGGAGAAGTGGTAAACAGAAAAATAATTGGGAAAATAGCTACAAGAGACCTAGTTGTTTTGGGAAGTCAGGTGAGATGATATTTATTTCCCAGATTTGTGTATGGAGTTCTGATTTGAGTCTTCAGAGGAAAAAGGAAAGGAGACTGACTCCAGTTTGTTTTAAAGAAACCTGTTGGTGGGAGTCCAGGCTACCTTCTCCATGCTTGAAGACCAGGTAATGCAGGATCRATGACACAGATTTGCATTTCCTACTTTCTCTTCCCCAGACTAAAATAAATTTCAGTGCAAAATATTGTGTTTAACTGACACTGAATGCCTGGCCATGGGTTCCTTCTGAGCTGAATCTGGCTCAGAAACATCACAGAATTCCAAAATCGTACACTTTTATGGAAAAGGTACCTTCTCAATGAGCTCAATGCAGGCAGCSAGGTCCATCCCAAAGTCAATGAACKYCCATTCAATTCCTTCCTTCTTGTACTCCTCCTGCTCCAGCACGAACATGTGGTGGTTGAAGAACTGTTGCAGTTTCTCATTGGTGAAGTTGATGCACAGCTGCTCAAAGCTGTTGAACTGCCCAAAGCAAGGAGGGAGAGGCGCACAGGTTCTCAAGGTGTGGCAAACACCACAGGGTTTTGCTAGCATTCTCCTAATGCTGTTTGAAGTTCCCCAGCTGAAACACCACTCCTAACTGTACTGTAACAGCATGTGTTTCCTTAGCAGGACTTCTATTGTAAAATTTACTGTCCTCGGAGGATTTTRTTATTATTACCTTTGAAATCAAGCTAAAAGCAACATTTCTTTTTTACTGTGCTACTCAAAAGTAAATCCTTCAGTAACCTTAGCTGCAGCATCGTGTAAGTGTCTCAGCTCTCTGACCTCCCAGGGAGTGGAAACCTCCTCAGTGTCCCACCCAAGAATTTCTCTGCACTCAGATCAACAATCCGGGGGGTTGTCTCCCCCGACACAGAAGTCCTAGCATCATCACTGCATTCACAACACAGGAAACACGCTGTGAACTTTCCCATAGCACTACCCTTTCCTTGGCTCTTCCAAGAGCTTCCACACCTTYGGCCCACATCTGTGTGAGCCTTAGTCCTAGAGCTGTCTCTTTGTTTGCAAAGCCTAAGACCTTTGCAAGCTCAAGGGCCTCTGAGACCATTTGTCAGAAAGCAGAGCTTTCTTCTACCTGTTGACAATGTTAGAATCAGTGTTTGTTAGTAAAGCCATTTGAGGGTGCTACTGTGACAGAGAAGAGGAGGGGTTTCTAGAAAACTGAAGAGGAGGAGGGTAAAATTCTGAATCTTCTTAAAAAGAAATGTGTTTCTGAGTCCTCATGATCCCTCCCTGGCCCTTCCTTGACTATAGTGCAAAATCCTTCTTCCGTACATCAAAGATCTCAAAGCCAGCAATGTCCAGGACACCAATGAAGTACTGTCTGGGTTGCTTGGTATCCAGCTGTTGGTTGATGCGAACAACCATCCACAAGAACATCTTTTCATAGACAGCTTTTGCCAGGGCACCAACTGCATTGTTCACCTAAAGCAGAGAAGAAAGGACTGGAGTTACCTCCTAGGGTGAAAGAAGAATCCTCAAGTACTCTTTCAAGCCATTTTCAAACTACCTTCTATTTACCTGTTCCACAGTTTGACCTTTGGTCACATATTCGTTTCCAACCTTCACTCGGGGGTAACACAGGGCTTTGAGCAATTCAGCTGAGTTCAGGCCCATCAGGTAGGCAGCCTTGTCAGCCACTAAAGAGGTGGGGAGAGAGGGAGAAGCATTTGTCTTTGGACAATGGCTAGAATTTGGTCAGTGTGAACAACTCTGCTGTTCATATTCTAGAAATGGAGAAGCATTGGTCTGGTCTCATACAGCAGGTCTGGGAAGGAGTGCAAATTCTGGAAGCTAATGATGGCCGCCTTTGAAAGCAAGAACAGGTATGGTTTGGGTAGGAATAGCTTGAATCTGGAAGTCCCCAGAAGAACCCCAAAAGCCTCTGGGAATACATGAGGCATGCATGCAGCACATTCCTTTTCTGTGGAAGGTGGATTTCTGCGTGGCAAGGAACGCAGGATTTATTTCACCAAAAATGTTATTGCACATCATGGTGACTTATTGGTTGAAGGTTTTACAGAGAGAGAGGTATCCTATATTGAAGTTCCCCCTTTCAGGCTGTGTGTGTTTGGRGAGTATGCATTGGATAAAATAATGGTATTTCCCATGATCAGGGAAGCWCCTCTGCAGTTAGAAAATGAACAAAGATGCTTTTCCTCGGTGTTTTATGTGGTGACTCAGGCCAACAAAGGCCTGTCTTTGGAGGCTAACATATCCTCTCTGCAAACAGAGAAGTTGCTGAATTTGCTGATACCTTCTGTGCCATCCGGCTCTGCCTGTTCCTCTCGTTGTTTCTGCTTGAACTTCAAGTTCCCGTAGTGCATGACAGCCCCTGTCAGCTTGTAGATGGCAGTCTTTTCATCAGCAGTGAAGCCYAGGATGTCAATGGCACTCTGCAGTTGAAACAATAAAGTAAAAACATTGCCTAACAACGTTAACAATCTCATTAAAAATATTTTCTTTATAGTACTTACATCTGTAGCCATGAGCTCCTCCTGGTCATCAATACTGGGAACAGTGACCTCACCTTGACTCACAWAGTGGAAATCATAAGGGTTGGTGGTAATGAGGAGCATGTCTGAAAGCAGGAAGAGGYAACRCACARGCTTAGTTTTGCCAACCACGTAGTAGAGGGAACTGTTCCTCAGTGGTCATCYTCAAAAAGACATAATGATCCTTCCTACCAATTAGCTCTGGTTTCTTGTTGGASRTGAYCTGATAAAATATATGGTAGCTTCTTTCTGCCTTTAGCTGGAAAGTGACTCTGGACTTYTCCAGCAGATCTGTCAAGGAAGGTAGAAAGAGTTAGGCACAGGAACGCACAAGGAGGTGGGAATTTGGGAAGGGATGGGATCAGTCCAGGAGAGTCTCTTACAAGTTTCAATGTCAGCAGAGGCCAGTTTGCCTGTGGCTCCAAAGTGGATTCTGATGAATTTCCCCTGTTAAGGAGAAGAGGCAGCATTTCAGCCTGGATGGGTTCTTTTGACGTGTCCTTTACGTGGAATACTGCTAGGGCCATCACTTATCTTGTAATGAGAGGGAGAGATTTTGTTCAAAGCAACAACTTACAAAGCGTGAGGAGTTGTCATTCCTCACGGTCTTGGCATTTCCAAAGGCCTCCAGCAGTGGGTTGGCGCTGATGATTTGATCCTCAAGCGTTCCCTACAGGACAATAAKTATTGCTGGTTGTCCTTTCCAAAAATCATGTCAGGAACAGAGAAAAGCATTGATTCAAGCTAGTATCTATTAATTAATGATTTCGTCCTCAAGCATTCCCTACAGGATGATAATTATTCAGTTACAGTGTTTAGCTGACATGGCAATTGCATGCCAAGTGTTCAGCCTTGTCTTCCTGACTCACCTGCATTTTGCCAGACTGCTCTTCCTTCTTCTTCTCCCCACTCGCTGCAATCGTTGCAAAGTACTGGATGACACGCTTTGTGTTCACAGTCTTCCCWGCACCGGATTCTCCGCTGTGAAACCAAAGAGAGAGGCAGAGAGCGTGTGGTCAGGCAGAAGGTCCCCTGGCATTGGGCAGCCCCACAGGGACCGGAGCAGGGAGTGTACATACGTGATCAGGATCGACTGGTTCTCGCGATCTGTGTAAGTGGCAGAAATAAAGATGCTGTTAGTGGTATTCTTGAGTAATATAGAACACAATGTTTGTGATAAATACAAGCAGTGCTTTTAGTACGCCTATGTATTATATGGAGAGGGCTGGAGTTATCAAAGTTTGGATTTCTTCAATTTTTTTTTCACCTCTGAGTTATTCATTTAAACTCCCGTTTCTGTCACTGAAATAGGACATTTCTTCTTAATTTAACCTACTTCTCATATCAATCTCTGTATGAAATGAATAGTGATGGAAGAATGCCTGTTACTTGCCAGTGACTTCAAGAAGTCTGGAGGATTGTCTTCCTCAGAGAAGTCTGTTACAGACATTGAAAGTTTTGGTATGAAAGAACTTCCTGTAGAATCCACAAAGATTAATATCAAATTTCTTGTGTGGCTCTTTAAGTTCCCAGCAAGTATAACTAACTGCTTATATATCAGTAACTCCTCAAACAATTTAGGAATCTGAGATCAGTGTATACCTGCTTCCCTTTAACAAAATACTCTTTGAGAAGTCTGATTAATGAGGTCTCATCTCTAAGTAGCAAGGGGTTGTAGCCACTAACTGTATGGGTGAAAAGAATTCTGATCTCCCCCTTTACCTAACTCATTTGTAGAAGTGTAGAGATTTAATCAGTGTTGGAAATGTTTAAACAAGGTCTTTTATCCTCCTTTTCTTATTTTTGCTTTTCACYAGTGAATTCAAAGGAATGAATTCTTTCTGAGGTGGGAAAGAATGTGGGGTTTTTGTTGTTTTGTTTTTCTGTTTCAGATTGTTTCTGCTCATTTTTTGTTTATTTCTGTCTTTACAAGTCTGGTTTTAAAGGCACTAATTAAGAGAAGGAGCAAAGAAGACAGCAAGTGTGAAAAAAAATGCTAAACTACTTGTTATTCATGAACCTGTTCCTGTGTTAATAGTAGAAGTGGAAAAGGAGGAAAAAAACATTCAAATTATCATTCTATATTTATTCAATATTCAGGGACTTTTCTTAACAGTCAGCATTATTATTCTGTGATGTTCAGTAATGTCCTTGTGGAATCACGAAACAACTGTAGATGTATGACCATCAAATCATTGATTCCCTTCTGCATATTGCAATTTTGGTGCACAGAATTCTAGTCCTTTCTGGTCAAGTAACTTTCATGCCTAAGAAGCAAATCCAGAATACAGGAGTATTAACTAACAGCTAATTTGAAATGAAAACATTTATCATTGTTTCCAGAGGATGCAGCTTTGCTGGGATTCTGGCTCTTGTTCTTTTCCAAGAAGCTGTAAATATCAGAATAACACTTGAAAAACAGATAATTTGCTTTGTCAAACAATGTCTTCATGAAGCCGAAACAGAAATTAACCTACAATACAGTTTGGGAGAGATTAATTAAATTGTTCAGAGCTCTATTAATATTATCTGTCACATTTTGAGCAAATCAGATCTGAATAATAGGTGGAGAATTTTTATTTCACCTCACTCAATTCATTAATTATTATTCACTGTAACTTTTTGAGTGCTCTTGTATGCATGCTACCAGTTAGAGTTCTTAAAATCATTAGGACACAACTGTGTCTCATACATAACATTAGCAACTGTTAAAATAAGTTAATTAAAGGCTCATGCTGAGGTTTACATCTCTACACATGCAATTTAAAAAAAAAAATGTTATATTGCCATGAAGATGCTGCCATTGTCTCACCAGTCAGCATGAACTGATAGGCATTGTCAGAGATGGAGAAGATGTGTGGAGGGGCCTCCTGGCGCTTCTTGCCTCGGTAGGCCAACACCACCTCCGGGTTGTACACCGGCAGCCACTTGTAGGGGTTGACAGTGACGCAGAAGAGACCNAAAAAGAAATAGCATAAGGTTTTATGCGTGCTGCAAGTTGTTCTTAAACCTTTAATTTTGTATGCCTTCTTGTGTTTTCACAGTTACCTAGCCAGAGTTAGATTTTGAAGAAAGTCTATGTGTGTTTAATAACCTACCTTAACAGGCTGTGTAACTGGACTGGCTTTCAAAGAAAGTGCTTTTTGCCAGAATATTTACATTTGTTCTATGCCTCTAGGACAGTGTTTTCCAATAATCTGCATGCAGTCTGAAGAGACTAAGCCATTAGCTAACTAACTCCCAGTAGAAAAGTCTGGGTTTGAATTCACCAAGTTCCTGCACATCTCTTGAAGGTGCCAGCAAGAGTAAACATATGATGACTTACATAAATGCTGCCATAAGACACACTAACCAAATATCAATTTATTATTGTTCCATTTTCATAGTATTCTCTTCCAATTAACCTTCTTACCACTCTGAATATTACAGAATTAAATACAGTAATTGGGGAGGGAGGGGGGAACAAGATTTATTTTAGCAAATTAAAGTATACCTCTCTCTGTTTAATATTTTTCTGACTAATCTGCTCTTTCTTGAAAGTCTGGAGATTTAGACAATGCTAGAAAAGTTTTCACTACCCTTCTTTCTTATTGCTTCCATTTATATTAATGAATGGAAAAGAAGAAATTGTTTCTGAGATGGAGAGAGGAAGTATCAATTTTCCGAGCAGGTTTCAAAGTAATGTCTGACTAAGACTGCTTCCTGAGTTTTCGTGAAACAACTACAGGAAGCATTGGCTTCATTGTTGAATCTCTTTTCCT
The DNA here is from genome assembly GCA_030449065.1 of Oceanodroma leucorhoa. Lineage (NCBI taxonomy): Eukaryota > Metazoa > Chordata > Aves > Procellariiformes > Oceanodroma > Oceanodroma leucorhoa. The sequence continues at coordinate 15,485 of JASVER010000462.1, forward strand.
TTTACACCCGATCTTATTTACAGAACTCCATCCTAGTGATTTTCAGTCCTGCAAAGCAAATCATTCAAATAACAATCCTCTCAACTAAGAAAAAACCAGAACTTCAAATGTTTATCCAAATTTCTTTGAAGGAAAATCTGACAATGTATTCAGCGTTAAACCATATCCTCCCAGATATCTTGAAAAGTAAATTCTAACGTTGATTGTTATAAACATGATCTCAGTGATGCTGTCCAGTAAAGAAAATATTTCCAATGATGAGAGGACATCCACCTTCCCAACACCATTAAACTGAAGTATTTTGCAGTGAAAAGACTTTTTTTCTCCTCTGCAAGTTTTCACAGCCAAATAATTTTAAAGAAAACCAAGCAATTCACCAGTTAGCATGAACTGATAGGCGTTAAGGACTTAAGTATGTTATGTGCAATTTGTGATTCCCTTTGCTTTTTTAAAAATGTTTCTACTGAGAGTTGTTTTGATGCTTCCTGGCTGTTTAAATGTTCCTGACAGAAAGAAAGAATGAATTCTGATTCTGCTTTCTATACAACCCTTGATTTCTATACAACTCTTGATTTTATAAATTTCTGTCATATATTCCCTCCGTTTTCTCTACTCCGTCATCAAAGTGTCCTTACCTGCCTAATTGTTATTCATATTGGATTTATTTCATGCCTATGAATATTGTTTTGTCCCTCAGTGAACTTTTCCAGGTCCACTATCTCATTTTTTAACGTGAGAAAACTAGAACTGATTGCATTATTCAAGATGCCAGTGTTCCACTTTTTAACAGAATATGACATCATGGAACTATTGCTCTTTTTGTTCTCTTCCCCCCCCCCCCCCCCGAGTAATTCCTAAAGTTCATTTTGTTTTCTTCTGCCCTGATGAGCACTGAGCCAAAATTTCTGTAGCGTTATTCATTGTAAGTCTGAGATCTTATTCTTGAGAGGTAATAGCCATTTCTTAGCTAACCATTTTGCCAATCTTCCATTTTCCATTGTATCTCCTGCCTTTTAGGCTCTGTCTGCTTCATCTGACAATACCTTATCATTTGGGGTTCTAAGGCAGTGAAAAAGCTCTGATAGTGCACTTATTTGGATTTGGAACTTCAATTTATAGTGATTCTTTCTTACTTTCTGATATGGATATTATGTTCGTAATGTTTGATTCCATGCTTTTCGTTAAGATAGAGCACCAACACTTCTGTAGCATTGCTAATTCTGCTTTCCATCAGACTTTTTACTTCGCAGTTACAAAACTTAATTTCTAGACTTCCCTCTACAGCATTCCCAGTGTGCTTTCTGTGCTATTTATCTCATTTAAAGATGGGCATTCCATTTACTCAGCTGACATATATGATGCAAACATGACTCCATATGTTCAAAGGCTATCTGCAGAGAAAAGGAAGACCTTTCCTGAGGTGCACACTACAATATCATTTGAAGGGATATCAATCAACTCACCATTTAACATNTACTTGGGAGGGTTCATGGAGAAGATTTGATCATCCTTCACAGTCAGGGTCTGTCAGATGAAGAGAGAGATGCATGTATGTCAGCTAATAGCTGAGACTGGGAATTACACACAGTTTTTAAGCCTTGGTTTTTACTCACTTCTCCTGCTTCAGACTTGACAGTAACTTTCCCTGATTCCCTACTCTGGATTGTCCCTTTCACAAAGGATTCCTTAGGATGCACCACAAAGACTGATGTCTTGGCATCGAAAGGCTTGTTTTGGGCCTCGATTCTTTCCTTTTCTGACTTTCGAAGGTAAGGAGCTGCCTCCCCAAAGGCGGCCATCTCAGCATCTGGAGAGGACATGGTTGCACTTATACAGGAGGCACAGTCTGTAGTACTGTACTCTGTAGGAAAGAAGATATGTTGGGTCAGTGAATGAGAGGAAATCTCTTGCATTTTGATCTCATCGAGTATTTAAGTAGCATAAACAAGTCAAAAGTTGGATTTAAACTTCCCAGTCTTGACTGAAAATACTTGCATACTTTTCTGAAATTAATCTTTAGACATCTAGCTATGTAACAAAGCATAGAAAAGTTCTTTGGTGTTGCAGTGTTGCAGTACAGTTTAGCAGTATTACTTAATCTTTGTGGACTCTAATGAATTTGGATGTTGCCATAGCAGACACTTCATATTAAATAAGTCTGATTTTTTTTTAAGTGCTACCTGAGAGTCTCTGAGAGACTTCCTTGTCTGATAGCAAATAGTGGCTTTTCACTGGAAAATTTACTTGCTATGGACAATTCATCTTGCATTATGACAGATAGAAATGTCCCTATTGCCTGTTCTGCTTTCTAGAAATCTCAAACTGTTGTTTTTCTTCCTGTTTGTAAAAGTTGGTAAATATTGGTATTATTTCTGGTGGCAGAGGCTGGAAGTCAGCCACTGCTGTTTGAAAACATAGCAACTCATTTTGTGTTGCACAGATATCCAGAGCTAATATATAAGCTGAAGGAAAAATGCTGCCTTCAACCTTAGAATAAAATCACTCATGATAGAAACAGTCCCTAATACAAATGGATATCCAAGGCTTATAGGAAGTGAAATGGAGTAAAAAGCTATATGTTTTGCCCAGAAGTTCACAGGAGCCATACACTTACCTTGAAATTTTCTGTCAAGACTGGGCACAGTACTCCAAAGAGACTTTTATAGAGTCTGGTATGCAGATGCTCTGGATGTTTCCTTTTCCTTCAGTCAAAATATATTTTGGCAAACCATCTTTGGCAAAACATTGTCTGGCAAACTTAACTAACGACATAATTGTCATTTGATTTGACTAGATATATTTAGAAATGTTTTACATCTTAGCATTCCTGTGGATACATTTTTCTATAAATAGTCTGACAGGGCTATTAATAAGGGAATCTTGACTAGGCAAGGCACTTAAAGAACTTGGATGTAGAATTTATAGGTTCCTCTACTGTCTCTACCGATAACTTGATCTTTGACCCAGGCGAGATTCTTTGGTATTTCTGTACTGCAACTATTCCAGCCGTACAATGGGAATAGTACAACGTATCTTGTTCACATTGTCCTGTGAATTTAGGGATTGCCTTTATAGCATTAGAAAATCTACAGAAGACAAATAGTGACTAAATGTCATTCAGTAATTCATTATATGTTATATTGAAAAGGGGAAAACCAGACACATATTGTGGTCCAGGACGTTGACTGCAATAGCGCTAGATACAGAGGGAATCTGAGAGACAGCAGGTCACAAAACAAGTTCAAGTTTGGACATGCAATTCGTGCCTAGACTGTGAAAGGTGACTCCTTAGCTATAAAAAGAAATAAATATCTATGCGAGGAAATCTGCACTTGGTATTTTGCAGAAATTGAAAAATTCAAAATGTGTATGCTAGAGGAACGTTCACTGTTGCTGTAGTCAGTCATAACTGGTATTGGAGAAAAGTCTTACCTAGTCTTAAACAAATTACTCATGATACCTCATGAGTATCTTCCCAAACTGCAGAAGGCAAAGGCAGGGACTGGGAGAACGAAGAGCCACCCACTGTAGGAGATCAGGTTTTAGACCATCTAAGGAACCTGAAGGTGCACAAGTCCATGGGACCTGATGAGATACATCCGCGGGTCCTGAGGCAACTGGCAGATGAAGTTGCTAAGCCACTATCCATCATATTTGAGAAGTCGTGGCAGTCTGGTGAAGTTCCCAGTGACTGGAAAAGGGGAAACATAACCCCCATTTTTAAAAAGGGAAAAAAGGAAGACCCAGG
>JASVER010000463.1:0-21626 GCA_030449065.1 Oceanodroma leucorhoa
TGGGGTCAGTAGAGCTACTCCAAGGGGTCATTGCATGAGAAACGTGCCATCTGCAGCCTGGATATCTAGGTAACTAAGCTGTGGCTAGAGACAACAGAGAAACAATGAATATAATCTATGAGAACTGAAAAATGGTTCACCTGACCCAAGAGTCTGACTTGGGTGACACACAGTGGTGCCTACAGCCTCTGGATCATGAGGAAGCAGAAGGCAACTGCTCAGGCCTTGAGCCAGCACTGACAAGGTGATCTCAGTACGCTCGTCTGTCCATCCCAGTTGGTTAGGGTTTATTTTCTCACAGGCTTGTGAAACTGGAGCAAGCTCTGTTCTTCGCACACACGCTCACACTGGCCCTAGGCAGAGTCCCGAGCAACGTGTGAAGGAAACGATCTCCTTTACCAGGGGCTGGGGGTCAGGGCTTGGCCATTCTGGTGATAAACATCAAGGGCTTACACGGCATCAGAGCCACCTCCACATTGTCTTTACCACCCATAACCAGTGCCTTCAAGTTTTTGCTTAAAGAGCTCTGGGGGACAGGTACCTTGACCAGTCTTTCCCTTCATGGCTTTGTCAGTGATGGCCCTCAGTGGGACCCCCAATGCCCTCAGAAACTTGCGTTTTGCTTCTGCCTTCCGCTTCTCTAAGAGGCTTGTTCAATCTTGCAGTATGTGCAGTTCGGGAACTTGTCACCAGAGGGATCATTAACATCCAAAAAGCCCGAATAAGCCAAGTCTCTGGGCATAATTCTCCTTAAGCCTTCAAGTCCGGTGTGGCTACTTTGAGATTTTTCAGGAGTGTAGCCAAACAGAGAAGATTTCAGTAATAAATATCAGTAGAACAGGATTTCTTTTTTTTTTTATTTCCAATTTTCTTTATTTTTTGGCTTACAAGAATAAGTGATATCAGCCTTCTTCAATTAATCTTGATCCAGAGTGTCTTCTGATGAAGACTGAATATGTAGGAAAATATGTAGAAGAAGTAAGATCCTTTCCATCAGACACCGTATGGGCAATCTCCACCTACGCATCCCGCTCTACTCACCACATACCCTGCCATTTCTGTCATCAGCCACCTGGGACTTGCATCATGCTTTCTCAAATCTAAGCTTTTTCCACTGAATTCTGCAGCTGAAGGTGCATTTGCACCAGTTCCCACCTGCTTTATTTGGAGAACCAGCTGCACAAAGTCACAGAAGGATGTTTCTTACTTGACAAGAAAAGAAAAAGAAAAGAAAGAAAGAAATAGTTCAGTAAAAAATAAAACACATTCCTCAGCTGTACATGAAGTCCAAGTTGCCTCTGCTGAAGTCTGCTTTCCACTGTGGTAACCTTAGTGGAAAACCTTCAGTGAGACACATAGGGAAGGACAGGTAGAAAGTTGAAGAGTTGGCTGAAGAGACGAAAGGCAAACTGCTGAAAGCAAGCAAAGGGGATAGAGTATCTCAGATCTATCTACACCTGCTCTTACTAAATTCTGCAGCAGTCACACAGCATCTTTGTTTTTTCTTTAACTGTTCTTGAATTAGTAACAACTCCTCTTGATGCCCTTGAACCCCTTGCAAAGGTCCACACTAGAGGAGCTTTGGCTTCCCTAAAACATCCCTATTTCTAAATTCCTCCTTGAGTCTTTGCAGCCACCTCCTGAATTCTTCCTTTTTCCTATGAAGCTTCTTGATGAGGTCCTTCTTTAGCCAAGCTGCTCTCCTGAAATGTCTGCTTGTTTTCCTGCTTATTGGTCTGGACAGTTCTTGTGATTGAAAGATGCTTTCCTGAAAGACTAGATGTAGTGAGCTCTGCTGCCCTTGAGTGCTGCTGCCCATGGCACTACCACTAAAAGTCCCCTGAAGAGGCTAAAATCTCCCACTATTTCATGGTCACTACAGCCAAGGCTGACACTGGTTTTCACATCCCTGATCAGCACTCCCTCTCTTGCAAGGACCAGATTCAGGTAAGCATCACCTTTGATGGCCTAGCACCTGTGCAATGAAGTTGTCCCAAGAGACCCCAGACACCTGTTGGACATTATGCATCCTGCTGTCCTCCCCTTCCAGTGAGAGTCAGGGTCATTAAAGTCCCTATGAGACCTGGGATCATTGATGTGGAGACTTCCATGGCTTGCTTAGATAAGGCTTTCTCCACTTCCTTACCCTGATTGCAGGTGGTTTGTCTCCCATCATGATGTCACACTAACAGGCCCCTCCTCTGACTCTCACCCACAAATGCTTGCCCAACCTGCTGTACATCCTATAGAGGAGCTCCATATAGACAATAAGCTCCTGCACATCGAAAACATCCCCCTCCTGATCATTCCAGCCTGCCTCACCTGAAAAGCCTGTATGCACCATGGCAGCACCACTAGCACTGTGAGCTGTCCCACCACACCTTGCCATTTATTCCATCAATGTCAAAACTCCATGGTGGCACATGGGACTCCAGCCCCTCCTGTCTGTGCCCCAGGCTGAGGGCACTTTTGGGCTGCAGCACCTCAGCTGTAGCACTGGGGACAATCTCAGACTTCTCTTGGGCAAACCTCATACTAAGTGCCCCTGACCCAAAATGTGCAAATGCTGTGCTTGAGACCAGAGACATGCTGGAGTGGATGGCAGATGGCAGTGTGAAGGCACCAAAAGAGGAAATCCTACTCCCCACAAGGCCAGAAAAGTAGGTCTGGGCTCTGTAGCCCTGGCAGGAGAAGGCTTTGCTGTCTGTAATGTCGCTGAGGCCTCTGAAGGCCTGTGGTGGAGGTGAAGCTGATCTTCAGGAAGACAAGTTGCTGCTGAAAATATCCTTGGGTTTGGACATGCTGTGATCCAGGAACACTGTAACAATCATTCACCTGTTCCTTGATTGTATCATCAAGGGGCTGAGCAAAGGATTGTTGAAAGAAGAACAAACAGAGTTTGGGAGTAGCCAAATGATTGGAGACCCCAGTGTGATGGGCTTCCTTTTCATGAAGTGCTCTACATCAGCAGGATGAACTTGGGCCAGACCTTGCCAGTCACTGGCCAACAGAAGCCAAATCTGCCTGAGATGCCACTTGGGCTTGCACTAAAAAAACCAAATCTGTCTGCAACGCTTTCTGGGGTGTCTGTCATGCACCCACTCTGAACAGGAATGGTTTTCCTGCAGGTCCTGTGCTGTCCCTGCCAGCACCATGCAGTTGTGCTGGCGAGTGCTGGCATCTCATGTAGCACTACAGGCCTGTATTTGGCCATTGAGTAGCTGCCCTGAATTAGTTTAAGCAATGGGGAGATGTCCATGTAACCGCCATTACAGTCAATGGAAATCTAGGAAATACAGCTGATGGAGACAAGAAAGAGAGGAACTTAGCTCCATTTGGTCAGCTGAATACCTCTGCAGGCTGCTGTGGATATAAGGAATAGGGAAAGCTTTAGTTGTCCTAAATGTAAACATCCGCTGTCATTTCCGTCTACCAAAGGAATTCTCCACCAGGCTCCAAGATGATGCCCCCAGGTGCTGTCCTCTCCCTCAGCATTGCTCCTTTAGAACTTGTATGTATCTTGGACAAACTCTGGTGTCACGTCAGATGTCACCTGAACGACTCCATCAATCAACATTAATTAGCTAGGAAGCAGCGACAAGCAGCTCACATGCAGATGTCTATTTTGTGCACACATGAACAGGGGCAAGAGGAATCCCACCTTCTGGAGGTTTGTGGTCTGCATGGGAGGGAGCTGAGTCCTTTTCTAGCCCCAGGACTACGAACCCGGGCTGGGATGCCTTGAATGACTGGGCTGAATCCCTTACCTCAGCAGGGGTAAAGGAGATCCCTCCCTGTCACTTTCTGGTTGTCCTGTCTAATGATGGGGCACGGAAAGGTGATTCTTGGGTGTAATTCCTTCTCTGATAGGAGAAATGACGCTGCTGGAAAGAAGAGTCTCTTCCCAGATGTGGGAGGGAGCATCAGTGATTACTCCAGCTTGTTTCACAGCAGGTTCCTCTGAAGCCCCAGGGACACTTGGAGGGAGCCCAGAGGGGGCAGAGAAAGTGCCACCTTGGGCTGGTCCTCTGCTGCTGAGCTGGGCTGGGCTCCTGGCATGGAGGGAGTTCATGGCAAGTGGGCAGCGCTGCAGAGACAGCTCTGCCCAGGAGCAGCTTTTCTTCAAAGCACAGCAGGGCTGAAGGCACTGCCTGCAGGCACCAAGGAGAGAGGAGTGAGGCAGAGAGAAGTTAAAGGCAGTCTGCGGGGGGGGAGAAAATTTGAGAGCTCACTGGGGGAGAAATCTTGTCAGCCTTTGATACAGTAAGTCTCTGGCTGCAGGGCCATGTATCTGCAGTTTGTGGAAAGATCTCCTAAAGCTGGCACATCCCACAGCCTATGGGATCTATCATGAGGAACCTCACAGTTTCTTTATTGTAGAAGATGAGGAGGTGCTGCAAAGCGGGGACTTCTTGCTGCACCATCAGAGAGACAGGACATGATGGCTGCCTACTCCAAGGGATTGCTGCAGGGGTGTGAAGCTGGGTGTGCACCCAGGGGTGCCCAGGGCTGTCCTTCAGAGCAGGATCCCTGCGCCCCAGGGGCTGTGTGCTGGGGCAGGGACTCTGCCGCCTGCCAGGGTCAGCACTCAGCCTGCCTGGGGACCTCCCCACGGTGCAGTGGGGAGAAGCTGTGGGTGGAAGGAGCGACCTCCCGGCAGGGCAGAGGGGCCCCTTCTGCTATCAAGAGAGTGCTGTGTGGGTCAGGGCTGCTCACAGATCCAGATCCCGCTAGGATATTTTCCAGGGGATGTTTCAAGGGGAGGGTCAGGGGAAGGATTACTATAGTGCTCTCAAGCCACATGCCCAGTTCCCTCCGCAGAGCACAGGGGCAGACAGCAACTGCCTGGCAATGTTGATGTCTGGGAGGTGGCGTGCACAGCTGGGTAAAGCTAACACTGTCCTGAGTGCCTGGCTGTCTCTCCACTTGCCTCTCTCAGCTAGAACCTCACTCTATTTTTCACCGTTTCTCCACTTGACTGTATTATTGATGTTGTTACCTTGTTTCCTCAGTCAGGCAGTTTCAGCTGCAGAGTCACGCACTGATCTTGTGGGTCCTCCCATGCAGATGTGTCCATGGGAATGAGGTGTTCCAGTTTTCCTCTAACCTGTGGGGCTGCGGGACGGGGAATGAGATATTTTTCCCTTAATCAGATGCCATCATTAGGACACTTGGCTATCTCCTTAAGGTGTCCTTCCAAGCTGTGAGCTGCCCTCAAGGATGCAAATCTTTCTCATAGCACCATTGTGTTATCTGAAAGCCCCAATGGAGAAGGGCAGAGATGCTATGCCCAACCGAGGGAATGCCACTGGGTTGGTGAAATGTGTCCTTGGCTAGAAGTGGGGTGGTGAGACCTTGAGAAAGGGTGAGACATTTAGTAGTCTGCAGTGGATCCCTCGGCTCTCAGCAGTGCCTGGTGGCTTTTCAGGATAACATGGGAGTGATAACTCTCCATCTTGGAAAGGTGCAAGTCCAGGGCATCTGGGAACATGACAGATGGACAGACCAGCTCCCCTCACTCTGCTCTAAGCCACAGGCAATCCCTTTGCCTCAAAGGACTCGCTCTGTTCTCACTGAGTGCAGCAGAAATGCTGAGGATTTCTGACATCCAAGAACACTCTCCATGGGAGAGCTCTAAAAAACCACCAGACTTCTCAAACTGACTTTGCCATCCCCGTTCCTCATCACTGGGAGTTCAGATGCTGGCAAACATCTGTGTTAGGATCGGTTTAGGACAAAGTTGAACACCAGGATTGGCCCCTGCACGCACCGCTCACATRAACCCACTGCTGCAGAGCAGGGCTGACTCCTTGGCCGCCAGACAGAGGCCCTGCTCCTCTCGGCATGTTCAGCAAGAACCCACCAGAGTTTGAGCCACAAAGTTGAAGGAAGWTCTCCTAGAAAAAGAAAGGGGAGTGTGTGTAGCAGGGGGAGGGTCTACAAGAAATGGGTCAGAGGAAAATTCCCTAACTTCTCAGTGTCTTTTCCTCCTTGGACAGTGTTTTCATTCCCAGGGGCACCAAATGTCCAACGGCAGCACCATCACCCAGTTCCTCCTCCTGGCATTTGCAGACACAGGGCAGCGGCAGCTCTCGCACTTCTGCCTCTTCCTGGACATCTGCCTGGCTGCCCTCCTGGGCAATGGCCCCATCATCACTTTTGTAGCCTGTGACCACCACCTCCGCACCCCATGCACTTCTTCTTCCTCAACCCCTCCGACCTTGATCTGGGCTCCATTTTCACCACTGTCCCCAAATCCATGCTTAATTCACTCTGGGAAACCAGGGGCATTTCCTACACAGAATGTACTGCCCAAGACTTTCTGTTTGCCTTCTTGGTTGGAACAGAGTATTCTCTTCTCACCATCACGGCCTACAACTGCTGTGTTGCCATCTGCAAACCCCTGCACTACGGGACCTTCCTGAGCAGCAGAGCTTGTGTCCACATGGCAGCAGCTGCCTGGGGCAGTGGGTTTCTCAATGCTGTCCTGCACAGTGCGAATACCTTTCGCATACCACTCTGCCAAGGCAATGCCATAAACCAGTTCTTCCGTGAAATTCCCCAGATTCTCAAGCTCTCCTGCTCACCATCCTACCTTAGGAAAGCTGGGGTCCTTATGGATAGTGCTGGTTTAGTTTGGGGTGTTTTATTTTCACTGTGCTGTCCTATGGGCAGATCTTCATGGCCGTGTGGAGGATCCCCTCTGAGCAGGGACGGCACAAAGACTTTTCCACGTGCCTCCTTCACCTGGCCGTGGTCTCCCTGTGTATCAGCACTGGCATGGTGGCCTACCTGAAGGCCCCCTCCACCTCCACCCCATCCCTGGATCTGGTGGTGGCCGTGCTGTACTCGGTGATGCCTCCAGGAGTGAACGCCTTTATCTACAGCATGAGGAACCAGGAGCTTAAAGATGCATTGACATAGCTGACTCAGTCATTCTTCTGTCAGCAGCAATAAGCTGCACGTGTCACTTCAAAAGTGATTTCCAATTCATCTTGGGAACTTCTTGTGCTTTGGGCATTTTATCTGCGATAACCATGTTTTTCCAGGAATGTCTGCAATCTACTGGACTTCTCCAAAGGCATGAACCCAGTCTGTCTGACGTATAGGCCGTTTATATGGCCTTATAACTGTGTGTCTGGCACATTGTTACAGCTGGCCTCCCTTGTCGCACCTCTGTAATAAAAGGGGATTTCCTCAGTGCCAGTGTCTGGAAGTTTGGGTCTTCTTCCAAAGCTGAGGTCAGGCTGAAGAAATTGCTTGCATGAGGTCATGCTGCTGTGCTTGGGTTCTCCATGGGGTCAGGGCAGGAGGGCATGGGGCGATGTGTTAGGGAATGGGCTGAGTCTTCACCTGTGGGTGCCATGAGCCCCTGGATATGGTGAATGATCCAAAGGGATCTACCTGGGACTGTCTCCCCATGGCTTTTGGGCACAACAGCCCACTTGCTCTGCAGAGCAGCACCGCCAGCTTGAGGCCCTACAGGGAGTACGGGAGGGGGCAGGAGTGACCAGCCTGGCCGGCATGGACACAGTCCTCTGGGGAAAGGCAGGGACATTTCCGGAAAAGAGCAAAGGAGCAACTCTGTTCTTCCAGCAGGGAATAAATGACACAGAGAAACCTATTTCTGCATGCACCAGCTCAGAGCAGGCTGCTCTGTCACTGGGGCAGCAGGAGCAGCCTGGGGATACCATGGGCCTGGAGTCTTCTTTAGTGCCTGGCACAGAGGGGCTGCCAGGAGTGATTCCACTTCAGTCCTGATTTGTTGATAGCTATGTTATTTTTGTTCATATAAACTTTTAAGTGCCTATCCCATCCATCACTTCCTCATGTGATTGTTGGTTATTCTCTCAGTCCTCCAACATTCCCAGTTTAAAGCTCTTCTTACTAGGTTTCCCAGTCTGTTAGCAAAGGTAGTTTTACCCCACTTTGACAGGGGGTAACCCCACCCCATCTCTTCCAAGCAGTCACTAATCCTCAGACAGGGTCTCATGGTCATAGAAACTAAAACCTTGTTGCTGATACCAGCTGCGCAACCAAGTGTTGACCCTAAGCCCTTCCTCCTCATACACAGGATCAAAGACAACACCATCATGGGCCACCATGCCCTTGACCTAAATGCCCAGAGCCAAGTAGTTACACTCGATACTTTCCCGGTTCGGCTGCCTACATGGAAGAGCAGCAGGGAGTAATAATCCAAGGGCTGAAAAAGCTTCAGCAGCCTTTCAGCAATGCACCTTTTAATCAAGGACAGTGGATAGAGTTTGTTCGGAGTTGCTCGAGGTTGCTAGCATCTTGCTGAGAGTCAAGATGTCTGTCCTCTGGCTGTCCTTACCTGGCAGTAAAAGCCACCGTCAGCTTCATTGGAGGGTTCCTTCCCAGGAGTCCACCAATGATCTTAGACAAAGTCGCCAGAAAACATTTCATTGACACTGTTGGACAAGCCCTGAGGAACATCGTGGGAATTCATTGTTCATCCTGATATGAGCGGGACGTTGGTCCAGAGTCCTCCCAAGGTTCTTTCTGACCTGAATGGCTCAGTGATTCTGTCATATCTGATGGCAGCTACCGCAATTCTTGCAGTCTTGAATTCCTCTGCATGTGGGTTAGCATCAAGCACGGCATCCCCAGCATTAGCCTCTCCTTGTGGTGTGATGTTGCCTCTTGGGCCTGAAACATTTAAACTTCAAAGTTCATCTGTGAATGACTGCTTGCTCAGATTGGGCCCTCCTCACAGCCTGCCACACCTGTGCGTGACATCATGGTGACAAGTGAGAGTGACACATGCAGTGACACAGCCACGGCAGGAGGGTGATGATATTCTTACAACTCTGAAGTCCTTTGCAGATCCAAGAGGATCCAGCAGCATTGGAAGACCTTTAAACACCTTAGGCACGCATTTGTAAGATTGACCTTCTCACTATGGGAAGGGTGAGAGACCTGGATTTGTTCAGTCAGGAGAAAAGAAGGCTTTGGGGACACCACAGAACAGCCTTCAGAAACCCACCAGGACGGAATCAGAAAGAGTCAGGCTCTTCACTGTTGTGCATGATGGGAGGATGAAAGTCAATGCATAATGGCAAGGTTTCCCAGAGTTGGTGCCATCCCTGCCTTTAGAGGGTTTTGGGCCCTAAATGAATAAAATCCTTTGCAGCCTGGTGTGACATGATAGCTGACACTGCTGTGAGCAGGAATTTGGACTAGAGACCCCTTGAGGTCCCTTCCAGCCTTAAGCATTCTGTGTTTCCATCCACTACAGGGCTCTTCCCTTGAAGATGGCAGGGAAAGCACTCAGGATCCCTGTGACCATGGAAGTAAGTCAGGCGTAAATATGGTCAGATCAAGTGCAGCTTTCTTGTCCCACTCCAGTCAAGCTTTCTCAGCTGAAGGGCTCCTTGGCAGGTACCCCCAAACAGCCCTGATCATATCCTTGGCTTCACCTTGTATTTTCTTTTACCCTCTTTCACCCCTCCCAAGTTCTGCCTTTTGATCATCCTCATGCCCTCCCATACAAACAGACGGCCTCTGGTTACCCTTTCCTCATCAGTCCCGGTTTTGCTAGCTTTGTACCCTCATTTGGTGCTTCTGGGATGGTCACCAAGGTAATACCTACCTTGGCCAGCAATTTCATTTAACTAGTATGTCCTCACTAAGGCAGCCTCAGACCTGACTGGATGCAGAGCAACCTTGAGGAGAAGGACCTGGTAATTACAAGGGCTGCCAGATGAGACAGTGGTGCTAAACGTTGAGTATGACTATGTGCATGTTGGGCTGCACTGGGAGGAGCGTGGCCACCCAGACAAGGGGAGTTATCATCTCCTTTGACTCAGCACTGGCATGGCCACTTCTGGAACAGTGTGTCCCTGTGTGCTCCTCATTCTGGAGGGGAGGAGCAGAACTGGAGAGGGTCTGGCATAGACCGGCCAAGATGGGGTTAGGGGCCATGTGTTGTTGGGAGGGCTGAGAGACCTGGGCTTTTTAGACCTGGTGAAGTGGAGGCTCAGGGAATTATAGTAGTAGCTTGAGAAAGCTTGAAAGTTGCTTCCAGGGATGATTGCATGTTTTTGGTAGTGGGAAAGAGCATGAGAAAGGAAAACCAGTACAAACTGCAGTCTGGGAGGCCCAGACTGGACAGGAGGAGAAAGAAATGTCACTTGAAGGGTAGTGCTGTGGTGCAACAAGTCACCCAGAGGGAGTCTGAGATCAGCCCATAGCTTTGTGTTTCAAGGAACAGCAGGTGAGGATGGAGAGAAATCAGTATGGGTAAGCACATGCCGGAGTGAGAACAAGGTGAGGAAGTGGGTGGGATGTCTACAGCCTGTAGGGAAACAGGTACAGGTGTGGGACAGCATAGGACAGCCTGCAGTGGAGGTGGCCAAGAGTGCTGGCAAGGCAGGAAGGTGCCAAAAGAACCGAGGTCTTTGTCTCCTTGACTAAGGCAGGTTTCTCTGCCACCGAGGGCTATGAGGAGACACATTGTCCTTATGGCACTGGAGCTTCATTGCGTCCTTGCACTCCGCAAGGAGGCCGAGAAGTGTCATACTGTTGTCCTTCACTAGGCATTGCACATCACACACCCCATTGCTCAGGAAGAGCCATTAGCCAGCATCAGGGACAGGATCTCTCTTCCCAGGAGCTGGGGGTCAGGGCTTGGCATTTGGCTTGACAGAACACATCAAGGCTTTACTCAGCATCAGAGCTACCTGCACTTTGCCTTTGCCTTGCCTGTCATCAATGACTCCAGTTTTCTTCTCTAACAAGTCCATGGAGAGGCTGTGTTGGTAATGGTCCTCAGCGGGGCCCATTAATACTCCAAGAAACTTCAGTGTTTGCTTCTGACTTTGTCTTCTTAAGCAGTTTGTGCAATGTCCTCTCAGAATTGGAGATTCAGCACAAAATATACCATGGGGCTCATTACAATGCAGAGAGCCCTCATGTGCCTTGTCTCTTCCTGTAATTTTCTTCAAATCTCGGAGGCTTGCACAACTAATTGGAGATGTTTCAGGAGGGTAGTTCAAGAGGGGGATTTCAATGAGCATTTAATAAAGAAGGATTTTTGCTTTTTAGGGTTATTTTTTATTTTTTTCAGTCTACTGAAGAAGTGATTGCAGCACTCTCCAAATGATATTGATGCAGAGGGTCCCCTAAAGAGGTCTCAACCGGTAGGACAAACAGTCCCTTGAGGCCAGACACTGTATGGACACCCTTCCTCCTCACCTCCCCCACCCCATCATTTCTCTCATTGGCCACCTGGGACTTGCATCACTTTTCCTTACATCAGACTTCTCCACTGAAGTCTGCAGATGGATGTTACAGCTCCATTGCACCAACTCCCACCTGTTTTCCTCAGAAGACTGGCTGCACACAAGCACAGAAGGGCTTCTCTTCATTGCCAACAAACAAGTTAGCCACAATACAATTCAATAAACACTAAAACACAACTGTATGCTAAGTCCTAGCTGCATCTAATGAGGTACACCTTTCACAAGGGATAGCCATACAAGAATTGTTTCAGACAGATAGGAAAGGATAGATATAAAGACAATTTTCAGAATTGACTAGAGTTAATTAGAATTCTGAGAGATGGCCAAGTTTCTAACTCCCTGAAGTTGAAAGCAGCAACCAGATAGTTGGGAGGTATTTGAATGACCAAAGAGCAAGAGGGGGAGAAATCTGGAGAGCAATGGGAAGGGCAGAAGTCCACGTAGTCTGCTGAAAAGATGCCCTCAGATGTGGTCATTTAATCAGGACAGGTGGGAACACTTGAAAGATGAGGGAGATTAAATATGCAGTGTGACAGACAGAGTACTGGTAGTGCAAGTACAGCAGGAGATCAATATTTCCTCTATGGTTAATGCAATTCCTGCAAATTCTCATTCTGGGACGGTGGGAAAACATTGCCATTTTATTAAAAGTAATCAATTGTTTCAGCTAATGAAAATGTGCTTGGGATTTTTTTGTTGTTTGGTGTTTTGGGTTTTTTTAATGTTGAATACAGTTGTTTATCTTTCCAGGCAGAACTCAGTTGTTTAACCATAGACATTCACTGACACTTTTAGGGGCCCCAATGTACCTGAGGTGTTTTCCTGGAACTGGCAGCTATGACAGAAGACCTGTGGGAGACAAGAGCCCCTCAGGAGCTGCAGGTGGAGCCTGGGCAGGAGGTTCCAGGGTATCTACAATGGCACCAGGTGTCTCTGTCCCTGTAGCTGAAGACATTTGTGTCCTACATCCAACCTATTCTGGAAAACACTTTATTTTCAAAAAAAGAAAAAGGACACCAAATCCCCCAAAGACCAGAATATTAAAACAGAAGAAAACAAAACCAAAAATAATTGTAAAAGCTAAAAAGTGTGGCTTCAGGTAGGCAAACATGCTGATGCTGATATACAGGGAGAGCATGGCCAAGTGAGGGAGGCACGTGGAAAAGGCTTTGTGCCATCCCYGCTCAGAGGCGATTCTCAGCATGGCCCTGAAGATCTCCACATAGGACAGCACAGTGAAAACAAAACGTCTCAAGAAAAGAAAAGCACCAACCACAAGAAGGCCAACTTCCCTGAGGTGGGAGTGTGAACAAGAGAGCTTGAGGATCTCGGGGATTTCACAGAAGAACTGGTCTACAGCATTGCCTTGGCAGAGTGGTATGTGAAAATGTATTGTGTGTGTACATGCAGCACAGCATTGAGAAACCCACTGCCCCAGGCAGCTGCTGCCATGTGGACACAAGCTCTTCTGCCCAGGAGGGTCTCGTAGTGCAGGGGTTTGCAGATGGCAATGTGGTGGTCATGGGCTATGACAGTGAGAAGACAGTACTCCGCTACCACTAAAAAAAGAATCCAAAAGACTTGAGAAACACAGCCCGAGTAGGAGATGGCCCTGGCTTCCAAAGGGAATTGGCCATGGCTTTGGGGACAGTGGTTGAGATGGAGCGCAGGTCAAGGAGAGGTTGAGAAGGAAGAAGTACATGGCAGTGTGGAGGCGGTGGTCATAGGCTATGGTGGTGATAATGAGGCCGTTGCCCAGGAGGGCAACCAGTGGTCCCCTCACTCTCACCAGAGCAGAGCTCCAAAATTCAAAATGTCCAGTGACTCCTCCCAAACAGAAGGTGCCAGGACTGAAAGTGGTTGCTGGCCTTCACCATCCCACCAACAGTGGGGCTCTGCTCTTTCCTAGCCACCTAACACTCCCAACACACTCTCTCATTCTCACCAGAGCACAGCTCCAAAATTGAAAATGTCCAGCGACTGTGTCATGGTTTAACCCTAGCCAGCAACTAAACACCACACAGCCGCTCGATCTCTCCTCCCCCTCCGGTGGGATGGGGGAGAGAATCGGGAGAGTAAAAGTGAGAAAACTCCTGGGTTGAGATAAGAACAGTGTAATAATTGAAATAAAATAAAGTAAAATAGTAGTAATGATAGTAATAAAACAATATACAAAGCAAGCGGTACATGATGCAATTGCAGGTTGATATCACTTATTCTTGTAAGCCAAAAAATAAAGAAAATTGGAAATAAAAAAAAAAAGAAATCCTGTTCTACTGATATTTATTACTGAAATCTTCTCTGTTTGGCTACACTCCTGAAAAATCTCAAAGTAGCCACACCGGACTTGAAGGCTTAAGGAGAATTATGCCCAGAGACTTGGCTTATTCGGGCTTTTTGGATGTTAATGATCCCTCTGGTGACAAGTTCCCGAACTGCACATACTGCAAGATTGAACAAGCCTCTTAGAGAAGCGGAAGGCAGAAGCAAAACGCAAGTTTCTGAGGGCATTGGGGGTCCCACTGAGGGCCATCACTGACAAAGCCATGAAGGGAAAGACTGGTCAAGGTACCTGTCCCCCAGAGCTCTTTAAGCAAAAACTTGAAGGCACTGGTTATGGGTGGTAAAGACAATGTGGAGGTGGCTCTGATGCCGTGTAAGCCCTTGATGTTTATCACCAGAATGGCCAAGCCCTGACCCCCAGCCCCTGGTAAAGGAGATCGTTTCCTTCACACGTTGCTCGGGACTCTGCCTAGGGCCAGTGTGAGCGTGTGTGCGAAGAACAGAGCTTGCTCCAGTTTCACAAGCCTGTGAGAAAATAAACCCTAACCAACTGGGATGGACAGACGAGCGTACTGAGATCACCTTGTCAGTGCTGGCTCAAGGCCTGAGCAGTTGCCTTCTGCTTCCTCATGATCCAGAGGCTGTAGGCACCACTGTGTGTCACCCAAGTCAGACTCTTGGGTCAGGTGAACCATTTTTCAGTTCTCATAGATTATATTCATTGTTTCTCYGTTGTCTCTAGCCACAGCTTAGTTACCTAGATATCCAGGCTGCAGATGGCACGTTTCTCATGCAATGACCCCTTGGAGTAGCTCTACTGACCCCACTCTCTCTCCATATTTACCATCCTACAGCTCAGACAGGAGTAAATTACCCTATAGTGCCTGGTTTCTCCACGCCACAGCACAGTGGCAGCACCAGCATTCCCACCTCCTCTCCTGAGACTGCTTACTAGCCGTCTTATAACCAGGTGAGAGTGACAGAGAAGAGTCCAGAGAACCATGTCGCGGTGGTTTCCAGGGGAATGAGGGAGAGGAGAAGAGGTCACCACTGCATCCTGCAGCACCATGGACTGAAGAGTGCGTTCCTGCCCCGTGGCTCCCGACAATGGTAAATCCCTTTTGGCATGCCCCCAAATGCTGAGATAGTGCAGCTGCAGGCATCTGTCCAGCTTGGCTGGGCTCACTGGAACGGCTTCCTTCAGTTTGGAGAAATGCTGCCCGTGAGATAGTCACCATATCAGGAGGACTCTGGCAGTTTCCCGTGAGCAAAGCCAGCCTGAACTGTGCTCTATCTGTGATCTTGCAAAGCACTGAGACATCTGAGAGTTAAAAAGAATAGGCTGTATGTTTGAGGACATTTTGAAACAAGCAGGAAATACTGGTATGAGGATGATCTGCATGTAAATGGTCGCTTTGAGTTAATGCATTAATTTAAAATAAATGTGGGTATCTCTCGTTTTTTTCAGAAAATGAAGTATTTCATTTTTCTGTGCATTTGTATGAATAAGTAGGTAGATTAGAAAACGATCATGTTGACTTTTCCCTCACGCAAACCCTAATTTTATCTTGGAAATTTTGAATGGCACCTCTATGAGATAGATAAAACTCACAGGAAAAAGGCAGGAATACCTTATAAAGAATCAAACTATTAGGACCAGATGTTTTTCTGAATTCAGATTTTTCTCTTGAGAAAACCACCCTGTGTTTTTCACCTGGCTAATCAGAATGCTTTTATGACATGTTTTCTGACCTGCTGGTCTCATCATTAATAAATCAGAGCGTAAGAAGACTTCTCAAAGGGTGTTAGTGATAGGTGGAGAGACACAGCCAGCATCCTCAGTCCTCTGCCTGGAAGAAGATTTTCCCTTCCCATGTCAAACTGAGGTTCTTAAACATCTTTCAGCTGAGTCTCTTCCTCATAAGGAGAAACCTGCTGTTGCGGTGCTGCTTGCTTGTAGGTCACATCCTTCAACCGTGCCCAGCAAGAAGTCTTTATGCTCTGGGAAGGTGGGAAACGCAAAGGGAAGGTTCAGTTCCCCAGACAGCAGGAGCATTGCTCTGCTTCTGCGAGGGTTTGCAGGGGACTGGGAAGCATTGCAGGGTTGGGGTCAGAGCGAATGGGCCCTCGGCTCGATTTGTAAGGTGTCAGAAATCCAAGTGACAGAGCAGGAAGTTTAGGAATGCTGAATTATTCAGGACTCATTCAGAAGTTATAAAAGCCTGACCTGTTCAGGAAAATGGGGTATTGCAAGGAGATCACCCACTTTTAGTCACTTTCTTCTCTGTATGACTGAAAACCGCATGAAGCAGTTTGATTGCTTGCATAAAAATGTCTTTTAGCACCCTGAAAACTTGTGATTTGTGCATAAACTGCTGCTTACCTGTCTTGTTAAGATGTCCCATGGATGCATCAGTGTCTCTGGATTCACTGGCAGATAGAGGCCTGTGTTACTTCTGTGGGATTCACCCTTCACCGTGTAAAAATTAATGATTCAGATCTAAGATAGTCTCCCAGATCTTTGTGTGTGGACACAGTGTCAGGGGATGAGCTCTTACATGTGAGGAGAGCTGGGATTAATCTCTCTCACTAAGGTCTAAGAATCAAGTCATGCCTTGCCTTGCTTTGCTTTGATTGCCTCTCCTTGCCTAGCCTTGCCTTGCTTTGTCTGCCCTTTTTCTTCCATTTCCTCCTTTTCACCCTATTTCTTCCTAAATGCAGCTCTCACAAGATCCGGACAAGGAACGTAAGCAGGACTGTTCTTAAAGGGGCTAGTATTTACCCATTTTCTTCCTTTTCTCATCTATCACCGGGTATTCTATTCAATAAAACCACCTCTAAACAAGTAAGTCAAGTTTCTTTTAACCACATGACAAAACCCAGTCATTCAGGCTCAGGGATTCTGTTCTTTCCTTTCCTTACACACCTGCCTGCAGCAAGCAACCCATGTTAGATTTCCAAACGTTCATGCAGATCTTGGTCAAGCTCCTGCAATCATGTGTATGTTGATGTTTGTAGTCTTTCTCTAGGCTTGAAGAGTGTGTRATGGTGGGGAGGCCATCAGCACCCTCTAAGAGCCTGTTGGTTGGATTGCTCTGTATAGGGAAAATGCCCCAAAGAAAAGGCTTGGAGAATCACACCGTTGGATCTGGATTCGTTCTTCTGGGATTTTCTGACCATTCCAGCCTGCAGAGCCTGTGCTTCACAGTATTCCTGGTCATCTACCTCATGGTCCTCACAGGGAACAGCCTGATTGCACTCATCACAGTGGTGGACTCAAGCCTCCACAGCCCCATGCATTTCTTCCTGAGGAACTTGTCCTTCCTGGAGATCTGCTACACGTCAGTCACTCTGCCAAAAATGCTGGTGGGCTTCCTGATGGAAGATGGCAGGATCTCCTTCCTTGGCTGTGCTGCCCAGCTGTATTTCCTGGTTTTGTTGGGCAGCATTGAATGCCTTCTCCTGGCTGCCATGGCCTACGACCGCTACATAGCCATATGTGACCCCCTGCACTACACCCTCATCATGAGCAGGGGTCTCTGCATCAGACTGGTGGTGGGGTCGTGGATGGTTGTCGTACCAGTGCAAGTAGGACAGACCTACCAGGTGTTCACTTTGCCCTTCTGTGCATCCCGTGACCTTCATCACTTTTTCTGTGATGTCCCCCCGCTGCTGGAACTGGCCTGTGCAGACACTTTCTGGAACCAAGTGATGCTGTACACCATCATCGTGGTATTTGCGATTCTTCCCTTCTCCTTAATAGTTATTTCTTACATTAAAATTATCGGGGTAGTTCTGAAAATACCTTCAGTTCTGGGCAGACACAAAGCCTTTTCCACCTGCTCTTCACACCTCGGCGTGGTGATGCTCTTCTATGGCTCGGCCACAGTYGTATACTTGAAGCGACGGTCAAGGGATTCTGCAGACACCGACAAATACCTTGCCCTGTTTTACACCATTGTGACCCCCATGTTTAACCCTGTCATCTATAGCCTGAGGAATAAGGAAGTGAGAAGTGCCTTGAAGAGATTCCTATGGACAAAGTGATACTACAGAGTATGTAAAATAGTCCCAAATAGTCCCAAAAGTCCCACTGGGGTACTTGGTTGCCTGAACAAAGGCATCCCATAGTTGCTCAAACAAAACCACCTGTCCATCCTGGCTTTCATCCTCCTCAAGAAGGGGAGAGGTGTCCTGAGGCATTCCTGTTATGTCGTGCCCCACCATGATATCTTTGTACTCTAGAGCATCTTCAGTGCCCTTGAATAGTTAAATGCAAATAGCTTCTTCAAGCTGTGTCTGACCAACGTCATGTTAAAGGGAAACAGTCAAATCATGGTCAGTAGTCAATGAGGCCCAGAGGGTGACACCACCCATGACTACCCTCAGGTTCGAGAAATCAATTGCTAGACCCGATGACTATCTACATGTCCCTGAGTGGAATCAGCTTAAAAAAGTTAAAAGACATGAAGGTCATCTTCCCCTCCTATGATGTCTTGCGCTGAGTTGTGTAATGCTTGACTAACTTGACATAAAGAATAAAAAATTAAAAAAAAATTACCAGGGGAAGAGTCCAGCACTGGAATAGGGTCCCAGAGACCTGTGGAGTTTGTTTGTCATGTTTTAGCCATGCCAGTGGGCAACTAAGCCCCACACAGCCGCTCGCTCACTCCCCGCTAGTGGGATGGGGGGAAGAGAATCGGAAGGGTAAAAGTGAGAAATCTCGTGGCTTGAGATAAAGGCAGTTTACAAGGTGAAGCAAAATCTGTCCACACAAGCAAAGCAAAACAAGGAATTCATTCACTCCTTCCCATCGGCAGGCAGATGTTCAGCCATCTCCAGGAAAGCAGGGCTCCATCACGCGTAACCGTTACTTGGGAAGACAAACGCCGTAACTCTGAATGTCCCCCCCTTCCTTCTTCTTCCCCCAGATTTGTATTGCTGAGCAGGACGTCATGTGGTATGGAATATCTCTTTGGTCAGTTGGGGTCCGCTGTCCCAGCTGTGTCCCCTCTCAGCTTCTTGTCCACCCCCAGCCTACTCGCTGGCAGGGCGGTGTGAGGAGCAGAAAAGGCCATGACACTGTGCAAGCACTGCTCAGTGACTAAAAGAACTAACATAAACATACAGAAAACTGATGTGAAGAGAGCTTTTTTTGTCATTATTAGGTACTACGTCTGATTTGTAGTGCTTTCCCTGTCCATAGGGTGGTGGTCTGTGCATGGCACGGCTCTGTGCTGCTGGGTCCACGTCCCTGTCGGCTTACGGATGCAAGGCAAAGGGGCAAAAGGCTCATCCTCATTAGAAATTACTTGTCTAACTTCAGAAACAGCCTACACACATGTGAAGCTCTTCATAGTCTCTTTGTGCACTAGTAGAGAAACAGTGGGGAGTTTTTCAGGGCTGTGCCTGTGAAAGAGCCTTTAGGAAATCCTGTCCCTTGACTCTCAGCTGGGGCAATGAAGAGTTTGAGAAAGTCATGGGTGTTTCTGGTGTTCACCAAAGCAGGTTTTTTTTTATGTAGCTTATGTTTCTTATGTAGGAGAGCTGTGAGGCTGGGAGGAAAGACTGTGGGTAGGAGGGAACGTGCTTAGTTACATATCAATGAAAGATAAAGAAAATAAATATCTAAGTAGGGATGAGCGTAACTGTTCTGAGTTTTGGCTGTTTAAATGTTGACCCTAACTTTTTGCTGCAATATCTGGCCCGTGTCTTGTAGCTAAAGCCCGAATGCAGCCTTTTGCATCAGCCTTTACAATGCCCAGTATCTGTTTTATTACATAAAAGGTCTTCAGAGGCTGTAGTCATGATCAGTTTTCTTCCCAGGAGCTCAGGTGCTTTCTGGGCAGAGAACTGTCCCTGTACTCCTCCTCCTCCTGAAAGGTCTGTTATGCACCATACCTCCTGCTTAATTTTGGATCTTTCTTACAAAACAATTGGGTTTTGGGTTTTTTGGGGGTATTTTTCCCCGTCTCTCGGATGTGATATGACTCTGTGTTGGAGAAAAGCAACTCCTTCCCTCCCCATGAGGAGCAGAGGAGGCTGTTGGGGACAGGGTGGAACACACGGCGGAACACAGGTTACTCTGCCCACTACCTCCCCACACTCTCAGAAGCAGCCAGAGCCGCCAACCCCACCGAGTCCTTAGCATCCAGCGGACAGGATGGACCATGGCACTGCCAGCCCTGTGGCTCCCACCGTGCGGCCCCTGGGCTCCCTTGSTGCCCCGGCTGTTCCAGCTGTTCATCCTTCCCGAAACCTCCTACCCCAGAGGTAGGGACCGACCCCGACCCCTGCAGCCCGGGGATGCTCTTTGGGGAAGGAGCRGAGGTGACCACCGGCGATTGCTCCTGTCTCTCTTTCAAGCTCAGCCAGCATCTGCCGACTGCCCGTGCAGGAGCAGCAGCCCTTCGTCGCAGCCTGGGCACCCCTGCTGGGGGTGGCACCGCTGGCACTCTGGGCACCCCAAGTACCCCCAGCAGCTATGGCACCCCTGACTGCCCTGGTAAGCCGGCACCCCCGTCCTCCCCATTCCCCAATGCCCCCCCTGGGCACCCCAGCAGCGCCGTCCCCCCAGCAGTTTTGGCATGGGGACTTTACAAGCCCGGGCAAGCACACCTGCCCTTGTCTGGGCAGTGCATGCCCAGTAACTACAATTTACAAGGAATTTCCTGATCACTTGGGGCCATCTCTCCCCTTTCACCTCTTACAAGCGAGTCTCCTCCCTGTTTTGCAACCCTGTCCCACCGGCATAGCAGCTCACCCCACAGGGAGCACCCCGGCCACAAGCTCCCCACTGGCCTGGCACACCAGCAATGGGGCTGGCTCAGCGGGTGCCCCAGGAGGGCCCCCCCCCAGCCCAGCACGGCTCTCGCTCGCCCGTGCAGGTCTTTTTTGGCTCCGTGCGGCAACCGCTTCGACCCCTGCATCGTCTGCATGGAGAGGAGGAACACCAACCTGCCTCTGCTGGCCACCTTCACTCTTGGCCACAGCACCGCTTCCCCACCAGGCACCRCCCTACTGGGCCCATAAGGCTGTAGCCCCCTCCAGCCTGGGCAGCCCCCTGGACCCCCCGGCAACAATAGCAGCTCATCCTGACCTGCAACCATCAGGGGAGGGTGGTGGTCCCAGCCCCCAGAATGCTGATGATGTCCCTCCCTGCCTTCCATCAAGTCACGGGGCACATCACACAGTTCAGCCTCTCCGGCACAGCCACCCCCACGAGAGCACCTCCGGAGGTGGTGCCATCCCCCAAGGCACGGAGGTCCCCATGGATGTTGACATCCCCCGGGCAGTGACAGCCCGCTGGGCAACGATGACGCCATGGATGGCGGCACCACCCTGGGCAGATACATCCGTCAGGGGGGTGACATCACCTGGGGTAATGACATTGCCCCCGGCCACTCTGCTGTCCCCTGTGGTTTTGCTTGCCAAAACCAGGCAGCAAGTGCAAGGCTCCCACTGCCAGCGCTGGGACGGGAGAGTGGGATTAGGCGTGCTGCAGGATGAGAGGGACTGGGGGGTGGAGGCTGAGGGAGGGAGGAGGAGGTTTTGCTCTCATTTTTTCCATTAAAGCCATTTCTCCAGAACCGCTGCGTGCCTGCATGGGAGAGGGAGGGAGCACAGGGGGCACCGGGAAACGGCACCGGCAACGGAGGGGCCCCCCCGGGCACCCCCTCACCCCTCTGCACCCCCTCCCCAGGTCCCCACTGGGTCAGCAGCCTCAGCGTCTACCACCATTGCCACTTCCTCTGCTGTGGCCACCACATTGAGGGGCTGTGGCTGTGGGCACCGGTGCTGCTGGATGCGCCAAAGCTGATGAAGGGCCGCTCTGCCAGGCTGTGAGGCAGCGTTAGAGGAGTCGGTACAGGCACGGAGCTACCGCAACCCCCCCTCAGCCCTCCCCCAGAACCGGTGGTCATCACCGGCTCAGAGGCAACAAGAACCCTTCTGCTGCTCGCAGGTTTGGTGCGGGACACACCCCAGATTCAGCCTCCTGACCCCCCCATCTTCGAACACAGAGGGGGGCGGCTGGACATGGTCCACTTGGGTTCACACCCCATCGGCCTCCGCCAGCCC
>JASVER010000469.1:0-20567 GCA_030449065.1 Oceanodroma leucorhoa
TGGTGAGCACCAACCTTCTCTTCTCCAGCATGAACAGTTCTAACTGTCTCAGCCTCCCCTCATATGAAAGATGCTCCAAAAGAAGTTCCATTTTGCCTTTTCAAGACATAGGAAACTTCCCTCAATTACTGCAGCCTGTCAAAGACACTGGCTTTGCAATGAGATTTAGCAGGAGAGATCTAGATTAGAGAGCTTTGAATTCACCACATCTGAGGATTCGGTTTGGTTATGTGATTAGAGGATCTTCTCCCCAAACAAGAGGAGCACAGAGGAATGATGGCAGCTAGAGGAACTACAGTAACCTGATCAGAGAAACAGAGTAGTCTCGTCTGGTTCCTCCTAAGGCGGTCACAGGACAATGATCAGCCCATGGGCCAGGTGTGAAACCCATCAAGATGACTCAATGGGAGAGGCTCCCCACACCACCTGGCAGACTGAGGGGCTTTACTGCCTGCAGGGGTATATGACACATTATGGGATGCTAGGAAGAGCAATTTGGGTTTGTCTGAGACTTTTTATGGAATGTTGAGGTGAGGAACCAAAGGTGGGGGAAGGGAAGGATCAAGGTGTTTTGGGGAGGAAGAAGTGTGGGAAAAGAGGGAAAAGGGGATAAGAGGCACCAGTCCCATGTAAACAGGTTGCTGGTCAGTACACTTGTCTGGCCACATCCTGTGCCTGATCACTGCAGTCTGTCCTGTCTTCTTATCTAACTTCATTTCTGACTGTTTTCTGGGTGAAAGCACTCTGTCTTGGTCTAAGTGGGACCAGGGGTCATAGGGGTCCGTGTATCTGTGGTGCCAGTAACTGGAGAGAAGGAAGTGGGTAAGAATTGATGTGCTAGGGGCTGTGGTCTAACCATGGTTCACAGGTGTCCATGCATCTTTGGTACAAAACAATGGGAGTAAGAGAATGAGGGTCTCAGGGCCAGCGGCTGGAGTGGCAACCAAGAACTATAGGGGCTTGTGTCTGGGGTGCTACCAACCGGAGAGACCGGAACTGGTACGTGTTGTGTGTGTACATATGTCAGAGCATGATCCCTAGCTAATATCAAGCTGGATCAGCTAGTGAGTAGGGTCAGTCAGTCACCTGGCAGTCTGGCATCAAGGCAGCCATGAGTTTGGACCAGCTACTGGGGAGACTTGAGGGTCTGTGATTTGACTGCTGGAGGGACCAAGAGGTCTATGCCAACTCCTGGTAAGGTCTTGGAGGTGACTGAAAGATCCGTTTGCATCTGTGTGTCTGTGCATGAGGCAACTGAAGACAACAGGATCCAAGGGACAGCTACTGGGTAGACTGAGTGCCTAAGGCCAGTTACTGGGGGATCCCCATTGTGTAGCTACACACCGGTGGACCTTCATCCTTATCATCAGCCAAAGAGTTGATAACGGGATGAGGCCTCTGTTCTCTTTGTGTTTGCGTAAGTGCTGAGTGTTTCTGTCTGTGCTGTCTGTTTGCATACTGTCTACTATGCCTGTGTGACTGAGTGTGAGTGTGTCTGTGTGAATCTGTGTGTGAGTGTGTATTGTATACATGTGTTTGTGTGTTTGCTTACAGGAACTAAATGCTCAACCACTGGCTGGAGCAGGGGAAACAGAGCTGTGTCAGCCTCACCTCTCTCAGGCTACTGGATTTGGCAACTCCCAACAGGTTCCACCTGAAGGGGTTAGTGGGCTCTGGTCACTTATTTGCCTCATTGAGTAATTCATTGAGTGTAGTTTCCCTGAGAAACACAGTCTGTCCCTGGGGAAAGTCCAGCCAGGCTGGCTCTGCTCTGGTCTCTGCTGTGAGCTACAGGTTGCTGTGCTGCCGCTTTCTCAGAGTTGGAGCTGACCGCACCTCACATTAGCCTTGTCAGCCTCTCAGGGACCAACGATTGGCCTCAAGGGCCATCACAGCAACTACTGCTCCTTTTTCATCTGAGGTTTTTGATCTTTCAGCTTCACGACTTTAACATGACACTCAGTGTTTCTTGTGTTTGTCCTAGTCTCGAAGACCTTGAAATCCTGGATGGACAGAGACCTCTGTTCTTATTTATGAATGTTTTCCCCACAATCCTCTTAGATGTGAAGCCAAGGTGAGGGACTGTCAGTCCTAGAAGTCCAAGATTTAACAGGTTCGTCCATAGAAACTCAGAGCTCTTTGTGTACAGCACTCCCAGAGGAGTTAAGCCACCCTCACGATTTCTGTAACAACTTCAATTCACCTTTGTCTGTCTGAATGAGGTCTGAATTAGAGCTACCACATCCTCACTGGAGTCTTTTCTGCACCAACTATGGTTTTTGCAGACCTTTCTGATGAGTTCCAAATTGTGGTTCCTTGAACTTCCATTTTCAAAGCACTCTCCACCAGCAGAAAACAAAGAACTAGCTGCCTCTGTCCTTTGCTTTGACATTATGGCATGTCACAGTGCCTGTTACCACCCACACCTTGACAGAGTGGCCTAAATCGTAGAATCATAGAATTATTTAGGTTGGAAAAGACCGTTAATATCATTGAGTCCAACTGTTAACCTAACACTGCCAAGTCCACCACTAAACCATGTCTCTAAGTGCCACGTCTCCATGTCTTTTAAGTATGTCCAGGGATGGTGACTCAACCACTTCCTTGGGCAGCCTGTTCCAATGCTTGACAACTTTTTCAGTGAAGAAATTTTTCCTAATATCCAATCTAAACCTCCTCTGGTGCAACTTGAGACCATTTCCTCTAGTCCTATTACTTGCTACTTGGAGAACAGACTGACGCCCCCCTTGTCACAACCTCCTTTCAGCATTGACCTCTGCAAAGTTAGGGTCTGCCTCCTGGCTGGTGTGATTCATAACTATAGAACAGGAAATGTGGTCCCTAATAAAAAGCACAACTACTTTTATTCTCTTCAAACATTCAAAATACTCTGCAATACTCCTGTGGAAGTTGGGAGGAAGGTAACTCCAAGTAACCTGCTTTGTTCAGTGGGATTTTGCTCTTCCTCTAGCTTACTAACCAGCTGCTAGAGATTAAATACAAGTTGCTGAAAAATTCATGTCTTTACACAACTTTTATGCTCAAAAGACTTGGAGGTGGAATTTACATTTTTGAGTGTTTGTGCTCTGTCTATCCCATGGCATATTACCCCAACAGTGTTAATTCTCTCCTATGCACCTCTGCTACCTCCACCAAAGGTTTATGTGCTTAGGCTGTGAGAAGTAGCCATGGTGTTTGTACAGCTAGATCTCTCTTTAGCCTCACAGTACAGGCACAAACACTGACCTCCTGAATTTTATACGTTCCCTTGCTTATGGGATATATTCTGCATTGCTGCCATTTCTGCAGCAGACTTACTGGGGTTACCTTGGCCACACTGATTCTTTCTACATAGAGCCAGTGGTTGAATCTGAGTAGGTACCTAGAAATTGGTGGTGGTGACTGTCTCACGAGTCCTTATGGAAGGGATTGTATGCAGTGGTATGCGGGAGTACATAAGCAAGGTGCAGAAGAGGAACCCCACATGCTGCTTCACTAATTCATTCTCTGACATCGAAACTCACCTGAAAGGCAAGGTCTAGTACTACCTGGCCAGAAACTACATCATCTGCCACAATACACATTACATCTAAGTTGTTATGTTCTCTTACCTCATTGACCAGATGTTTGTAGTTGCATTTCATTAGTAAAATGAATTCCACAGGCAGCAGAAAGAAGATGAAGGGAAAGAAGGGAAAGAAAATTGTCTGCTCTGTCTCTGCATTCCTAACTTGGTGGAAGAAGTTTGTGGAATTAGGAAATGATTTCCTGTTTCAGTTTGTGCCCATTGCCTCTTGTTGGGTCACTAGGCACGACTGAAAAGAGCTTGGCTCCATCTTCTTTATACCCCCCAATCAGATGTTTTTACACATTGATAAAATCCACCTGAGCCTTTCCTTTTCCAGGAACAATGCCATCTCTCTCAGCTCTGCTCATATTGGAAATGCTCCAGTACCTTAAGCATCTTCATGGCCTTTCACTGGACTTGCTCCAGTAAGTCTATGTCTTGTACTGGGGAACCCAGACCTGGACCCAGCACTCCAGATGTGGCCTCACCAGTGCTGAGTAGAGGAAGATTCTTCCCCTCAACCTACTGGCAACACTCTTCCTAATGTAGTCCAGGATGCTTTTGGCCTTCCTTGTGGCAACAGTTTCCTGTCAACCAGGAACTCCAAGTCATTCTCTGCAAAACTGCTTTCCAGCCGGTTGGCCCCCAGTGCGTGCTGGTGCATGGGGTTATCCCTCACAAAGTGCAGGACTTTGCATTTCCCTTTGTGGAACTTCATGAGATTCCTCTCTGCCCATTTCTTCAGTCTGTCAAGCACCATCTGAGTGGCAGTGACTGGTGTATCAGTCAATTCTCCCAATTCTGTATCATCTGCAAACTTGCTGAGGATGCACGCTGACCCATCATCCAGGTCATTAATGGAGATGTTAAACAGTACTGGATGCAGTATCCACCCCCTGTGGGACTCCACTAGTGACTGGCCTCCAGCTGGACTTCATGCCACTGATCACAATCCTTTCAGCCTAGCAATTCAGCCACTTTTCAAAACACCTCACTCTCCACTTCATGCCCACACTTCATCAGTTTATGAGGATATTATGGGAGCAATGTCAAAAGCCCTGCTAAAGTCAAGATAAACAACATGTGCTTCTCTCCTCATTCATGGAACAAGTCATCTCATTGTATAAGGCTATCAGGTTGGTCAGACATGATCTTCTCTTTGTAAATCCATGTGGACTACACCTAATCACCTTCTTGTCCTTCATGTGTCTGGAAATGGTTGCAAGGGTTAGTTGTTCCATCGCCTTTCCAGAGATTGAGGTGAACCTGACTGGCCTGTTGTTCTCCAGATACTCTTTCTTGCCCTTCTTGAAGACAGGAGTGACGTTTGTTTTCTTACAGACCTGGAAGTGGGGTTTTTTGCGCCACTGATCACCACCCTCTGGGCCCACTGATCAGCACTCTCTTCTTACCAGCTTGGCCAGCCTGTTGGCAAAGATGGTTTTGCCCCACTTAGTCAGGTGGATGCCATCTCTTCCAAGCATCTCTTCCAAGCAGCTGTTGATCCTCAAAGAGGGCCCCATGGTCATAGAAACCAAAACCCTGTTGCCAACCATGGTGATCCTGACCAGAAGACCATTGAGGAGTTAGTGATCCACATAACAGTCAACCTGAATAGGTGCAGGTCTGTGCTGTGCTGCTCTGATATGTGTACAGTGTGGCCTTCAGGCTGTGTTGTGTTACCCATATCCCCTGTCCACAGGATAAACTTAGCTGGTTGGTTGTAACAGGAGCCTGCAGGCAGCTCCCACTCAGTACCAGCAATTACACCAACTGTGTGTACTTGCCTTTATCTAAGGTTGCTGCAAGAAGTACCCATGTGAACATACTTCTGTTGGACAGAAGAAATGATGAATAGAATTGTTTTCTGTGTAATAAAATACTATAAGATCTCAGAGGAGCAAAATGGGGTAACCCTTGCAAAGATGGGATCTGCTTGGCATCCTGTGACCTGATTGGAGGCCTATTCACTGCTGCACCACACAGGGTCCCCAGCATCTGAAGGGACATAAGATTGTCTGTACTATCCAATCTTTCTTTACAGTGTTGTCTCTGATAAACAGCATTTTAACTGGTACTTTACAGAATCTGAGTGCCTTTCTTACTGGGGTCATAACAAAACAGCACTTCTTGGTGAAAAACACTAACACCAGCTGCACAGCCAGTTGTTGACCCACAGAATCCATCCACTCCTCCTCAGACCCTTCCCCCTCACTGGTAGGATCAGAGAGAACATCATTTGGGCTCCCATGCCCTTGAGCCTTGCCCCCTGAGCCATGTAGTCCTGCTTGATATGCTCCAGATCTCCCCCAGCAGTATCATTGTTGCCCACATGGAAAAGCAGCAGGGAGTAATAAGCTGAGGACTGGACAAGTGTTGACAATCTTTCCACAACATCATGAGTGCAAGCCCCTGGCAAACAGCAAACCTGCCTAGACGATGTATCAGGTTGGCAGATGGGGGCCTCAGTTCCCTGGAGCAGAGAATTGGCCACTGGGACAGAGGTGGCTCCAACAGAGAGACGATCCAACCCCTTCTGATCCAAAGACCACGTTCATGAAAACTTCCCACTTATCTTGAGTCTGTCTAGGAGATCCAAAAGGGAACCACAGCTGCAGGTTAACATCTCAGCTCTGTACTACTTTCATAGATGGGCATTAATAATGCAGCTGTCCTGGGACACCACCAGCATGCCTGAAGTTCTAGCTCCCCTGTGCTCTACAACACGCCAGCACTGTTGCACTTGCATGGAGCCAGCAGTGTTCCACCATCACTCAACCCACATGCCTAGCAGAAATATGGGATATTTCTGCTGCCCTTATGGCTGTGCCAGAAGAAAAATAAATGGCAATGGCAGCTCTGTGGTTGCCTTGCTACGTTATCAGTTGCAGGAGAGCTACAATTGCACAGGTTGCTTTGTTGAAGCAATATATACTGTGTCCCTCTGCCTTCTTCCTGCCAGAACTGCCCAAACTGCTAGCCTAGTTCACAGACGTGAGTAGGCATTCAGAGAGAATGGGGTAGCAAATGCAGTACAGGCACTGTTTTGGCATAGGCAGAGCCTCCCTCATGGAGTTATGTTTGTTTTGTTGTATGGTACTTGAATGTTTGTGCAGAAAGCACAGATGCTTACTCTCATGTGGATGCAAGTCATCAATAACTCTGTTGTTTGGAACTACCCAGAGCAGGGAAGATATGCTCCCATTAACAGTGTGATAGTGTTTGTTTGTTACTTGGACAGTTTTCATCCACTACTTTCATTTTCCTTGATAACTCTTTGGTGAGTTCAGTAGCTGTGGAGGGATGGCTGGAAACCTCAGCACTCCAGGAGCAAAACCCGCAGCGCTCTGGAAACAGGAAGCCACCACCTCTTGCTTTTCAGAACTGCAAAGCAATCTCACAATTTCAGAAATGACTCATGGTGTTTTGGCTCTGGGGTGCAGCCACAATATATGGCCTCCACATCAGCCACTCTTCAGGCAGGGGGAAAGGACAACATTAATCTGTCCCACAGCACGCTCACCCCAACCTGCCCCGTATTACCCTCAGTTTCCTGTCCCTTTGGCAGAGTGAACAATGTCATGCAGTACAATGGCTTCCCAACAGCCAGCATGGAAAGAAGGGAAGATGAACCATGCAAGGGTCCTCCTGAGGGACGTGGCCCATGGCACTTTTGCAAGTAACATAGCCAGAGGACATTGGGTTAGCTATAGAAGTTAACAAAAAAAAGGTTTCCTTCCCTTTTGTTTTTCCTTTCCTTGTCCTCTTCCATATGTTCTGGATGGACATCAAAGCTGCAAAGAGCACAAAGCTTTGCTGCAGTACCTTAGAATGGAGGACTGTGGCAAAAGTTGCTCACCAGGAGTGATGTAGATTGCCTCTTCTTAACACCTCCTATGTTAGTCAAGTGGCTAACTTGCTCCCACATGCCCCCACTCAAAATTGTTATTAAAAACAGAGGGAGAGTCAACTATGAGGTAGGACAATAGAGACAAAGAAAAGCAACAGACTGCATTTCAAGTCAGGGAGTGGAGAAATCGTGACAGGGGTGAGTTTGATTACAGTGAGATACTATTGGTTTTCTCCAGGCACAGATTTCCACATGAGTGGTTAGATCCACAATAATCAGCTTGTTAATGTAGCTAGAGCTGGTAAACATCTAAGGAAGATCTTCTCATAACCCATATTTTATCCCAGTCTCAGCAAAGGCCTAAGCACATGATGGCAAATCCTTAGACATAGGGAGGAAATGATCCTGTGTGGTTCCCAGGGACTATGGGATATCCCATGGAAATCATTAGTGTTTGCTCTGTGCTTGTCCTCCACACACAGGGTGAGGCAGGATCTGCTGTCCAATAGGCTGGAAAGGTCTTCAAATCAGCTACTCCTGCATATGGTCTGAGGGAATGTCCCAGCAATGGCAACAAGAACTGCAATGGGATGCGCTCCCACCCAATCTGTACAGGTGCTGAGAAGGTAACTACAGAGCTCAGCAATTCTGGTGGGATCCTGCACCTCCCACCTTGCTCCTGGGTTGGACCCTCTCTGTTTGGACTGCCTCCGCCCTCAGTCCCATGGTCAACCCACAGAGACTCTTGTCTCCTCAAGCCCTGCCTCTACTGAAGAATTTATTTTATGTTTTAGCAAGATTTCCTTTTCTGTCTTTAAGCACTTGTCACAGGCAGCAAAGAAGTTAAAACTTCTGCATCGGTCTGGGTGTGGAGAAGGCAGAAGACTAAAGCCACTGGGCATGCCACATTGCAATATGTGTATGCTCTATGATGGAAATAATTTGTCAGAGCACACCAGAGATAAGCAGGGCTGAAGATGATGTCGGGCATGTGTGCAGCTGGATGCTGATGCATGTGTGAAAGAGATCATTCTCCTTACTTGGAATGAAGTCTTTTTGCTGTCACAGTGAAGACTGTGTTGGGAGAAACTATCAACTCCTCTCAGGGCAAAGAAGAGAAACCTTTCTGCGTGATTCTGAGACTCTTTCCACCCCTCCAGCTACAGCTACAGTTTTGCAATATCGTATAATTATAGAATATCTCAAGTTGCAAGGGACCCATAAGGATCATCGAGTCCCAACTCCCTACTCCTCACAGGACTAACTAAAACTAAACCATATGACTAAAAGGGTGTTTGGTTTGGTAAAGCTACAGCTGTTTCAGCAGACGGGAAAGCAGTGTTAACTGAGGAAATAAAAGGTTCCACCCAATGAGCTGAGTTCCTAGCTGTTACATGAGCTTTTGAAGCCAGAGGTAACACAGTCTATACTGATTCCTGTGCTGTATGGGCTGGAGCTACCCAATGACTTGGGAATTGGCAACGACACCACTGGCAGGTAGGGAAAAGAGAAGTTTAAAAATTCCCTTCTGATGCGAGGACATTTCCCTCTTGCAGAGGCTGGTACCTAAAGGTACTTAATCACACAGATGGGGAGGATTCTTTGTGTTTGCAAAAGGAATAACATACCAGAATAGAAACAGGAGTTGCCTGCTTTTCCTTGAGAGCCTGACACATTTGTGACACTCCAGGAAAACATTTGTGAAGGATTCATTTGGTTTCCTGAATGTGGGGCTACAGCAAGAGACACCACCTTGGCTCTCCTGAGGGAATCTGATGAGAGAGGACCTGGGGAAACCCCGAATCCTGGCTCTTATTATGCCAAAAGAGGAGAGGCTGAGGTGGTCTGGTTCACCATCTTGAAATAAAGAAACAAGCATTATTCTTCAAGCAAATTTCAAACATTTAAGACGTGGCAGTGTAAGGTGGCCAACCTACTGTATAGACACTTACGAGTATCCAAACATGTTCTGGAAGAAGTTGCCTGAACACAGATTTTCTTGAGAAGTGATACAGGGCTAATGAGACCAATACTGCTAAACTTCGCAGTTTCTGTGAATGCTGTGAATCCAACAGGTTTGTCCAGATGATAGGAATAAGGGAGCAGGTCCTCTTGCTGCAAACCTTCTGTGAAAGCCAAGATTCAGCTTTTGGGCAATGAAGGGCCAAACTTTTAACTGTTGAAACCAGGACAATTGCTTTGGCCCTAGTGGAGATGTATGTGTTTCCAGCTGGGGAATGCAGTAGTTTCTATTATCTTATAATGAATCTGAAAAACGTCAATGGGGAAGCAAAGGTCTGCCTCATAGCCTCTACTCAGGGACTTTGTCCAGCCTGCCTTCCTCTAAGCCATCTCAAATTCTGCCTCAGTTTGTCACATGCAAAAGGCCTCACAGTGTCTCTCAGCCAGCCTAACCCTGTGGGCAGCTGATCCACGGGCACTGCACACACCAGGGCAGAAACCCTCCGAGGCAAATGTATCTGCTACAGGTATAGTCGTGCAGGACCTGACCATGAAAACTTGTGACTGCTGTGCATATTTCTGTGAGGGACAGGTGCACCTTTCTGGGCACAATAAAATTTCTGCTGAGCAGGTGAGGTTGCTTTGGGGTAACCTGGTGATGTGAAGCGGCAGCGTTGTGCTGCTGCTGTCTCCTCAGGGCCGTGAGCTGTGGGAGAAGTTTTCTGCATCACAGCTCTCGTGTCACAAGCTTGCAGCTGTTCCTCATGCAGCACAGCTGCCCAGCAGGCCCAGCGACCACCCCAGCTGCACCAGCAGCCTGCCATGACCGGCCCTTTACACTCCCGTGGCACCGGCTTACGGCCCAGGGCTGGTTGGTACTTCCACTGGTAGCTGAGCAGGGCTGGAGGGAACAGGCAGAAGTCCTTGTCTCTCCTCTGGCAGGAGGAGGATGTGTTTCCTCCACAAAGGGGACCCTTTCCAGCTTGCAGATCCTGGTCAGCTGCCTCCGCCCCTGCCTCCCTTCCCTGTCTCTCCCCAGCCACAGCTGCTGGTCTCCCAAGCCCTCTCCCAGCTCCTTTCACCTCCTCCTGTCTCCTGGCAGCCCCCTCCACGGCTCCTGTCACATATATCCCGCTCAGGCCCTGCCATCTCCACCCCATCTCTCTGCAAGCCGCAAGGCACAGGCATCCTGCAGCCCCGCGGGGACAGCCCTGGCTGCCGTGCTCCAGGCAGGGCTGTGAGGCCGCAGCCTTCTGCTCAGGAGGAAGGCAGGCCAGCCCTTTGGCCAAAGGCCCTTGCAAACAGCTGCCTTCCTGCTTTTTGTGATCCAAGAAACCTCTGCCTTGCGGACTACCTGCTGCCCTAGCTCTGGGCCCCTCACATAGCTCTGGCAGTGCCCCCACTCCTGCCCTGTAGACTCTTTTCCTTTTCCAGCCAAGAAATATACCCCTGTTTCCCCCAGAGGCTCCCACTCCTTGTTGAAAGAGCTGGAAGGATTTTAGGTTGGAAATTAAATTTAGTTGTATCTCAGGTCATTTATTTGAGCCTTATAATTGCCCACAGTGGGAAATGGCTTTATCCAGTGGTTCTAGTTTGGAGCCACTGAGCAACTGGCACTGCAAAAGTCCGAAATAACTGATTTTCTGAGGTGAGTGAAAAGGACCCTTGGTCATCTGCAGAGGATTTCTCCTACATCTGCTTGGGATGGAGAGAGGAAGATATTTTTTTTTATTTTCCTCTTTTGTAAAATGGTGAACAGATTTGGACATTCTGGAAATATGTTTGGATGGCTTAGTGTAAAGGGAGTTGAGAAGGCAGAGGCTGTGGGTATTCCTTCTCCATAAGCTAATTAACCCATACATTCCCTTGCATCCCAGCAAGTCAGTATGTTGAAGAGCAGCAAAAAGAGTTTCATGCATTGCTGCAAGGGAAAGTTGTATCAGGTACAAGAAACAAATTCTTCCCTGAGAGTGATGTAGCACTGGAACACATAGCCAGAGGAACTGTGGGTTCTCCATCCTTGAGACTGTCCAAACTCAAGAGGAAAAGGATCTAAGCAACTTCATGTAGCCTTGAAGATAACCCTGCTGCTAGCAGTAGGTAGGACTAAAACCCTCCAGTTGTGCAATCCCACCTAAAGTGCTCTATGATTCATCAAAGGTACCAAATAGCAGGACAGTTTCATATTGCACTCTCACAGTACAGAAACTGTAGATAAGAAAGCACCATATCCAGTAACTGTCTTCCAAAGCAACTGCATTGCTTTGACACTGTGCTTCCCCATCCTCAGGATTCCTCAGCCAAAGTCCACTCAGACGAGACCTTCATGGCTGCTTTGAGATATATGACTGAGTATCAATTGACTGCAAGATCAAGAGATCCCCTTGTAGAGGAAAAAGAGTGCTTAATTCACATACTCCTTCCACGGTAGTCTGATACTGCTGCTGTGTCTGGTACTGGTTCTTTGGCTGGTCCTTCCTGGATACCACACAATGACCTTTGGCAGCTGAGCTTAAAATCTGACTTGGTTTGCAAAACCAAGAGCTTCAAACATTTCCTCCTGATCTGCTAGGGCAGATCTTAGCTTATTCCTGTCTCTTTTCCTCTCCAGCTCCTTCACACCTGAGTTGCCCTTCCTGGAGAAAAGCCATTTCATTCTGAACCAGTCAATGTGGGACAACGTGGGCAGTGTGGAGGACCAGGGTGTGTAGCGGTATGGCAGAGATCAAGCCCTCAGGTAACAGAACAGTAGAAATGTCTTTGTTGTGTGGGAGACCCTTACAATGTGAGACTTCAGGGTTTCACATCACATAGTTCATGACTCTCACCACAGCAGCCTTCCCACCACTCGTTCTCCCCAGCAGGTGTCCATTATCATCAGGAGAATGTAAATCACAGTGACACTGATAGAGAGGTGACTTGCTGTGACCAAGAGATGAT
The DNA here is from genome assembly GCA_030449065.1 of Oceanodroma leucorhoa. Classification (NCBI taxonomy): domain Eukaryota; kingdom Metazoa; phylum Chordata; class Aves; order Procellariiformes; genus Oceanodroma; species Oceanodroma leucorhoa. The sequence goes on from JASVER010000469.1 coordinate 12,321, forward strand.
GCTGCTGGACCTCATAATCAGCTACGGCCTTTGTTTGCAGGAAGCCAGGAGGTTGTCCAAAAGCACGTCAAGAGAAATGATTTATAATTAAGCAGCTAAGAGAGAGCAAGGTGTTGTGTGAGCACAAAAACAGAATGTGAAAAACCTTGCTCTAGTATGTGGAGTGTCTCCATATAAAATAAGAAAGTGTTTGCATTTACTTGTAACAAGGTAGAGATATAAAGGCTAAAGTGACAGGATTTGTCTTAGGCAACATGTGAGGTAAACAATGGGTAATCAGCACGAACTGGACAACTGAAGAGGGGTTTTGGGGATCTCTTGGATAGTAAGAACCTTGCAAGGCCAACAGTACCTGGGTTACTACTAATACTTTACACAAGATTGCTTAGGAAATGGTTTCAGAAACACCAAATTTGGGTATAGATGTAGCAAAACTGAGATCAATGGGGAAAGAGTAATTAGATGTAGGCTCTTTACTCAGGAGGAGACTGGGTAGCAGAAGATTGGTAGTAAGGTGGCAAAAAGTTGGCTCCAAAAATGGGAAAAAAAGAGAATAAATTATAAAATCTAACAAAGAACAAAGCAGGGCAGGTCTTCCAATGTCAGGAATAGAGACCCCTACAGCTTGTAGTGAACCTGCCCCAAGGATCCAAATCCAGCAGAACATTGGAGGGATCCCCCTTTGACAACCCACTGGCGTCTCCATCAGATCTATATCTGAAAGACTAGTTGTGGGAGGATGGAGTAAGGTGGAATAGGATTCCATCCTAAAACTAAGTGATGTGGGATGATAGAGAAAAGGGCAGTAGAAGTGCAACTCAGTACTAGTTGTGTGTATGAAGGATAAACTGTAGCTGTATAATTGCAAGTAGCTGTATCATAAAGCTGTAAATTGATAACAGAGGTGTTAATTAATTTATTGGACATTTAATTGGTTTATTCATTTCTTAGTAGTGTGTTGATTAATCCATAGTCTCTTGAATATAGTCTTTTGGAACAAATATGTCTCAAGCTTGCAATCTAAAGAGGAAGGTCAAATCCTGAGATAACACTGGCAGAAACTGGAAACAAACATGTTTGCAGCTATGAAAGTGTTAACTATTCACCTGCTGATTGACCTGCATATGTCGGGCTCATCATCTCACCAGTGCCTTTCTCCCAGTTTCTTTTATTCCATAAAACCATGGACAGGCCTTTTTAGGCCTGTCTGTGCTCCTTTCAGCAGATCAGCGGCAATGCTATAGGATAATTTCCTGCCTGAGCAGAGAGTGCTTAAGAGAAGAAACTTCTTCCCACCATTCTCACCAGCTGGTTGCCCCCTCTCCGACCACAGTTCAATGTTTGGTGGTGGTACTGATTTTAGTGTTTCATGAAAGTGATTTGTGAGAAGAATGAGGATCATTTTTCTTTTCCATAAAAAAAAAAAAAAGAAAGAAAGATAAAAGAGCAATGGTCTTAAACCCAGATTATTTTTTTTTATTATTATCCAAGACACAACACAGCACAGTGGACACTTGTATCAGCATCAGGGATGGGGCAGCTAACCGCAGAACAGAGGTGAGAATGAGATGCCAGCATGGAAATGGGAAATTCTTAAACCGATATCACGACCAGAGTTATAACAATGCCCCTGAAAGAAGTTGCAAGTGCATCAGCAGTATACTGACCCTTGGCTCTCTCCTCCACTGTCTTCTTTGGTTGTAATGCAAACATTGGGACTTAAAGCTTTTACTAGTCTAGTCCTTCTACTTCATACCAAGTGATGAACCTTTCAAGATAAGGAATGTATGCAAACATCCCATGCAGCAGAAACCCCCAGCAATTCCCAGGCAGCGTGGCCAGGCCACTGTCATGATGACATCCATATTAGCTCGTCCAATCCTGACTGTAGCTGGAGAACAATTTGGCATTAAGAAGTTGCACAGCAAACATGGGCAGCCTGCCACAAGTGAGCTCACACTCCTACTGTATGAGGAGGATTTTACAGCCAACCGGATATTCCAGATCAACTCACTATTCAATTCAAGCTACCAAGAAAGGGACACAGCAGGGATGCTCTGTTCAGGGATGCACAGTAAGAACTCTTTTGCACAGCAAAAAAAGACTAACGAAAAGGGGGTCAAAACAGACAGACCTCCTGCTGGGCACTGCTGCCCACCATTGTGTGGACATCCTATTTATTCCCTGGTCTGTAACTTGCTCAGAAAGTGTCAGTGGCTCAGGAGGGTGAGTTATCAGAGTGATGGTTATTTTCAGTAGCATACTGCAGCATGGTACAAATCATGATTCCTGGTGTACAGCTCCAGTCCAGTAGGAAGCTAATCCTACCTAACACAAGCACTTTCACAGGTGAGTGGTTCCTTTATGCCACTCTCTAACTTACAGCTCAGAAATAGCAGTTTCAGTTCAATTTCCATTATTTTTCATCTCCTTTACTTTTTCTGTTGCATTTAGACTGTGAGCTCTTTGGGGCAGGAACTGCCTTCTGACTTCTGCTAAGGGTGTATCTAGTAACTGATTCTGTGGGGACCTACCCAGGCCTTTAAGAGCTATAGGAGTAGATTGGAGAAAAGCAAAAATGGTTAAATCCCATGTACCATCAAAGCAAATCACTGCAGGATAAAGTTTTTGGTTGAGTGTTACTTCTCATTATCAGTGTATCTAGGAATAGCAAGTTTCACATATTCAATAATCTCCTCTTTCCTCTTTTCTTATAAACTTTTAAAAGCCAGAACAGATGTGTTTCAGTGTCATAATTTCTTTAAATGCCATTTCTCTCTTTCATTTCCCAAAACAACATTGTTCGGTCCTCATTTGTGGTCTAGCAAGAAAAGGTAAAAGGAAACCAAATTAAAAATGCCTTCTGTGATGAAGTGACTACATCAGTGGACATGTAAAGAGCTACAGATGTCGTCTATCTGTACCTCTGTAAGGCCTTTGACATGGTCCCCCGCAACATCCTTCTGTCTAAATTGGAGAGATGTGGATTTGATGGATGGACTGTCTGGTGGATGAGGAATGGTTGGATGGTAGCATCCAGAGGGTAGTGGTCAACGGCTCAATCTCCAGATGGAGATCGGTGACGAGTGGTGTCCCGCAGGGGTCCGTACTGGGACCGGTACTGTTTAATATCTTCATCAATGACACAGACAGTGGGATCGAGTGCACCCTCAGCAAGTTTGCAGATGACACCAAGCTGAGTCATGTGGCTGACACGCCTGAGGGGCGGGATGCCATCCAGAGGGACCTGGACAAGCTCAAGAAGTGGGCCTGTGTGAACCTCATGAGGTTCAACAAGGCCAAGTGCAGGGTCCTGCACCTGGGTCGGGGCAACCCCCAGTACCAATACAGGCTGGGGGATGAAGGGATTGAGAGCAGCCCTGCCGAGAAGGTCTTGGGAGTACTGGTGGATGAAAAGCTAGACATGAGCTGACAATGTGCGCTCACAGCCCAGAAGGCCAACATGCATCAAAAGCAGCGTGGCCAGCAGGTCAAGGGAGGTGATTCTGACCCTCCACTCTGCTCTGGTGAGATCCCACCTGGAGTACTGCGTCCAGCTCTGGAGCCCTCAGCACAGGAAGGACATGGACCTGTTGGAGCGGGTCCAGAGGAGGGCCACGAAAATGATCAGGGGGATGGAACGCCTCTCCTATGAAGAAAGGCTGAGAGAGTTGGGGTTATTCAGCCTGGAGAAGAGAAGGCTTCGGGGAGACCTTGTTCAGCCTTTCAGTACTTAAAGGGAGCTTATAAGAAAGATGGGGACAGATTTTTTAGCAGGGCCTGTTGCGACAGGACAAGGGGTAATGGTTTTAAACTCAAAGAGGGTAGATTTAGACTAGATATAAGGAAGAAATTTTTTACAATGAGGGTGATGACACATGGTTGAAACATGATGAAACAGGTTTCCTGGAGAGGTGGTAGATGCCCCATCCCTGGAAACATTCAAGGTCAGGTTGGATAGGGCTCTGAGAAACCTGATCTAGTTGAAGATGTCCCTACCCATGGCAGGGGGGTTGGACTAGATGACCTTTAAAGGCCCCTTCCAACCCAAACTATTCTATGATTCTATGATTCTAAAAAGAAAAAAAAAAAAATAATTAAGGGGGAAATTGTATGAGAGACAGCAGGACTGCAAAGAGACATAAAAAGTACAGGAATAAATGTTGTAGGGGAACATGGAAGAACTTGAAGTGAGATAAGAGAGAGAAAAAGTGGGAAAGAGTAGGGGGGAAATCCCTGCTTTGTATAAAAAAATATCAGAGACCCTTGGAGGAAATTTTTATAGAAAAGTCCTTAAGAAAAAGACAGTGGCTGTCATGAAAAACACATACATTTCACTTTATTTCTTCACTTGGCTTGGCCAGGATCATCGTTTATTAGAGACAGTCAGGTGTATCCCATAAAGAAGAATCAGTTGTCAGAACAGGGAGAGGGAAGGTAAGCCAGAACGTGCCAGTGCTCTCCAAGGCAACAGGGAATTTTCTAAGATAGTAAATACACTATTACTGCAATAGACCCTGCACCACCACTCCTCTTCCATGTGTCCTACAAGCCAGATGACAGCACCTGCACCAGTCTTGCCTTTTCCTGCCTAATGCCATCCATGGACACAATGGATATCTCCATCTGCATCAGCTCACACATTTTTACCATGTTTTCTGAAAACAGAATGCAGTAGTGTTTCTTTCCCACTCTCGCTTCTCTCTCTCTCTCCCCAGTGATGCCTGGCATTTTCTTTCCATCTCTTGCTGATGATGCCATCAATGGACATAGTGCTTGCCAGCAGCAGAAAGGAAACCAACCTCCCTTTCTACCTAGGCTGCTATCTGAGCAGGTGGGACAAAACCAGCAGGGCACACCACCACATCCTCCACAAGATTCCCACTGGGAAATTTCTAAGAGACTTGCAGAGTAGGATTGAGGGAGTGGGGAGAACTGGCTGTGCTTTCCTCTGCAGAAAGAAGCAATACGCAGGAGAATGAAGTGTATTCCCAGGCTGTCCTTCCAATATGGCTCTTCTGATGTTTTTCCCAGCATCTCAAAGACTGGGCATCACAGGGGTTCTTCAGGAAAACCAGAAGCTAGCTCAGGTTTGAACCATGACAGAGTTTTTTTGCTGCAGTCAGACCATGTCTTCAGTGTATGTATCCTCAGAAGTGAATGTCAGTGTGGCTCTTTCCCTATCCTCAGACCTGAGTTCCTTTCCAAAGGAAAAGTTAACGTGCCAAGGAGTGGTGAGCATCCAGGTCTTGTTCTGACAGGCAGCTGGGATGTGGCCAGGACGCCCACCTGAAAACAAAAACTACAGACGCCATCATGAAGTATGCTAATCTGATAAATTTTTTGTCCTTTCCACCCAACTTGCTAGTTCAATATGCAGGGATTGTCCTTCTGAAGCTTTCTAAAAGTGCTATACCTAACTAAATATTTTTACCTCTGCCTCTTGTTATGACATCTGCTGCCGCCTTAACCAAGACAGATTTGAGACATAATGCCTGTTTCTCATATGTTGGAGAAAGGTACCTCTTTCAGATAAATCCTTGTTGAAGAGGAATACATTAAGAGGAAGGCTTTTGCATTATTCTACATCTGTGCAAGCACCTACTGTGTACAGAGTCCATCCCTACCTAAACCCTGAGTGCTGCTATTGGGGTGGACTAGTCAAGGGCATTGGCTTTACTCAGAGACATGGCTGAAACTCTTGCTCAGAGTTTTACCACTTATCCTTGCAACAGTGGGTGCACAAAGCAGAGACAGGGACAAATTCTTCTGTCTATCTTCATTTGCTGTATTATACATCTAATGTAGAAGAATGGGTTTGTACTTGTGTATGCATGTATATGTGTGTGTGTGTGTTTGCAGGGAGCTGGGATCAGAAACTTCCCTTCAGCACTTCTGCAGACAAACTCAGTGTCATCTCCCAAGATCCCTCTTTTGTCAAGACATCTCAAGAAAAACTTTGCGTTCCAAATTTGGGGCATGGAGACTGTTTCTAGCAAACAGTCTTCTGGTGTGAGTTTTGCTCTGTCCCATACTACCTCACAGCAGCCAGACTGCAGTTGCCTCTAAAACCTCCTGTAAAACATTGGGCACTCTCTGCATGTCTTATCTGCCCCATTTTCTTCCTCAAAATCCTGCTGCTGTGGTTTCCAGAACTGAGTTGGGGGAAATAAAAAAGAGAAGTCCATTGCAACATTTTTGTTTGCTGTCTTGTTGGACAGGACAACAAAGTTTTCTCCGTTGTGAAAAGATCACGGCAACTCTAGAAAACAGGAGACCAAGACCTTGCAACAGCCAAGCTTTTGGTCTAACAGAAACCTGGCAGATATATTGCTTCATGTAGAAATGTGCTCAGATTTTTAATGAATTAAAAAAAAAAAAATGTACCCAGAACTGATTTTTCAGAGTGTATTTTTAGTCCCACACTGGAAACTCCCAGCTCTTCAGGGAGTATGGGTATCATTGATGAAAGGGGAGGAGTATACAGGCAGAGGTTTGGGGAATTTGGGGGAAGCAGAGCTCCTGCTCAAGACTTTTGTGTGTCTGATTTGCAGTGATGCCTCTGATAGGGGTCTTCTACCCTTTTTCTCACATTAGAAATCCCTCCTGGGGAGACTCTGGCTTTTATCCTTCATGTGATATTTGATTGCTTTCTCTCCCCTTTATTGCCATGCTTAATCCTGCCACACGTCTCAGCAGGATCTCCAAAATCCATCTCCTTTCTGCTACATCCTGGGCAAACAGTTGGGGGCATTGACTACTACACAGCCTGCTCTGTTGCTTCCCTCACATGTGATTCTCCAAAAGGGTTCACAGCCTTTTTCACATGTTTGGAGATGCTCTGTAGATGAACACTAGGTTGTTCCTGTTCCTGGCCACTCCAGCACACTCACAATAATATTCTCACCTGCAGGTGCCAAACAGACTGAAAAGTTAAATCCTCCATGCATCAAGGCTGGGTTGGCGAGGGGCTGGGACTTGTCACTCAGAAGAGAGGCTCATGCAAAGAGCAGAATTAACATTTATTGATATGGGTTTTTTTTAACTTATCAACACAGAATATGCTGAAGGAAGAAGGAAACATTAAAGATAAGCCTTGAATAATTGTTCCCTTCAGGGGTGGACCAAGCACACTCCACTGAATGCTCTTCTTTCAAATTCTGCTCCAGTGATTTGTAGGACCAGTATCCTTTCATGAAACAGAGAGAGGGCCTTTTCCGCATCATTGAGATATCATTAGACAAGGAGTCACGGAAAGTGCTTCAGGATCAGGGCACCCATCTATGAAGGAGGAGGCTGAAATGGGGCACAGTAGGTCCTTGACATCAGCCTAAGTGATTTCATCCAGGACTGAACTTCAGCTTGGAAAGAGATGCAGGAGCACAGACTGGGAACTGAGGTCCTTCAGAGCTGGGATTCTCTGGCAGGCTTGCTCATCCTACACTGCAAGATAAAGCATTTGTGTAGGTTCAGACCAGCTTTACATCAGCTCTTTCATGACCTGCCCTTTCTCAAGGATACTCCTTCAGATCCTTCATCCAAAGTGGAGTTTCCTTCCTCAGACAAATTTGACTGCCAGTTCACAAATTCGATAGCAACTTGTGAAGCAAAGGATGTTATTCCAGTTACTGTAAGTGCTGGAGTCTGCGTTTCCCTTGACATGAATTGCAGCACATTTTTCTGCAAAGAGTAAATTGGGTTCCCCGGGTTTCCAGAACCTGTAAAAGAAAGTTCCTCTATTGGCAATGCACTGGCATGCATGACAGTGGGAGTGAAGTCACCTCAAACAGTTGTGGAAGAGAAGGGGGAAGATTACTATAACAGAGATCAGGAGCTCCAGCAAGGCAAAGACTAGTCATGTTTTTGACTAGAAATCTAGGCAAGTTTTCTGACTTACAGTGCAGTTAGGGACAGAGTCCCTTTCTGACACATACCTGCCTTACACAGTGTATTGGTCACTTGGACTGAGGGATGTGAATTACAGGACCTTCCTCACTCCCCTGGGATACTCACGTGGCTGCCTTCTTATATGGAGTCTGATCCACCCACTGCCATTGCCCATTTTTGTAAGCAGTTAAGCCTATGTAGTATTTTGTTTCATAGGCGTTAGTAAATACTCCTTTCGCCATGTTGAAGAGGAACTCCTGGAAAAAGCACAATGTCCATGAGGTGCAGGACCGAGCAGAGGGAGGCGGCAGGAGTCCCTGTGGGGTGGGGCTGGTGGCAGAGGGGAGCCGTGCTGAAGGG